>JAGDQP010049213.1:0-14554 GCA_022664845.1 Lepisma saccharinum | reverse complement strand
AAATTCCAATTGAGTTAGTTTACTGGATATATGGTATCCTCTGGTGATGGCTGTTAATATAATCTGAGGTTAAACGTTGATAAAGGACATGCGGAATATTTCACCTCGTATTCTAGGGAATATAATTTTTCTATTCCTAAGTGGTGTTCTTTCCCCACCTAATTATCTTACACCGTGCCTTAGAATTATTCTAATATAACAGTAATTCACATATTGTTAATACTAAATGGATCGGGAAAGTTTCTAATTTCAAAAGTGCAGCCTAAGTGGGGTGATCACTATTTTGTATATCAGTAGCGGCGTGAGGCAATTTGGGACCAACCCGGGGCAAGTGAACTTGGTTGATGCCCGTTCACGAACACAATCAAAAGCTCACACTGCTACTTTTGGCCGGAATATCTTATTTTCTATTATTCCGAACTCCACGGGAAAACTGGTGGCTGCACGGGGGCTTACGTGCCATGACAGATATCTTCCTGCCATTCGCCCTAATCTATACATGAGAATGGTTATTCAGATTGCGGAGAGTCATGATTATGAGTCATTAGTCAAGCATAGAAGTAAGAGTCCTGAGACGGCAAGGCTATTATGCCACCGACCACCATCGACGTGCTCCAATGATTAATTTTATCAAGCAATTATTTGAATTTGAATTTTATTTATTTCCTTTAGGCATCTGAGGCTCAGGGAGGGGAAAGGATTCGGGAAGGTGTCAGCCAGGGCGTATATTGAAGGTGCCATCCTGGCATTTACCTGGTGTGACTGTGGAAAATGCCTTCAAAAACCTGTCAGGTTGGTCGGCCGCTGGGATCGAACCAGGACCTCCCGAATTCTACCCAACGCTTTACCACTGAGCTACGGTGGCTCGGTATCAAGCGGCTATTGTGTCGCCATTTGTGTTGGTGCGGCCTCTCGGGAGGTGGGTCCTCGCGCGGAGGAACCTCTGGCCCCTCACTTACGTCGCCACTGATGTATATAATCTTAAAACTACTTTAAGGTATTCTAACCTTAAAGGTGCATGCTATCACCAGTTAAACGATCTGGTAGAGATACTGTTTAAAGTTCAACCATGGCGCGTTGTATGATAAAATAGAATATTTGAATCCACTTTAGATACTTCCAAGATGAGGAAACACCTTCGATGGAATAATAGTTTCGGATCAGGTTTTGAATTAATCAAACCATTGTATCTGATTAAAGATGACCGAAAGTAATTCATTTAAGTTTACCTCAGTGCTCAAAGTGTATGTATGTGTGTGTAGGGGGGCGGGGACACGAGGAAGTACGACGTGTCCTTACCCGTTTAATTTTGGACTCGGCGTACCGCTGCCTTTTTATCAATGGGAGCTCATTGCCTTTACTTTCAATGGACAATCGCCACTACTAGGCGCAAGCTTACCCTTGTACTTTTCTAGCTCACTTCTCCAAGCGTTCCCTCACATTTTCTAACGCACTTGGAGCACTGATTTACCTAACCGAAGAATACCTAGCTTAACCCTCACTATTTTCATGAACAGGGAGAGTATCCGAAGTGCAGCCAAATATTTGATTCTGATTAGTCACAAATATCTCCCTCCCAGCCATGATCTATTGAAATCACTTCATGTCCCTTATCTTATTCCATTATGTCATTTCATAATGATTTTTTTTATTTTTGAATTGCAATTTGATATCTTCCCCCACATAGCACAAGTACATCCTATGGACATCACTGGATGCAGTCATAATATTCATTTTCTGTCCACAGGAGGAGTACGTCCAATGGAGAAGGCAAGAGACGTCCATTGGACTTCCAAAGTAGACTCGATGGTTATGTCCAGTGGATCTCCATATAAGGTACGATTATGGACAAGTACGGATTTTAACGGATGGGCTGTAACATGTGCACGTACGTCCAATGAATGTCTCATTTTATGTCCATAGGACGTCCAGTGGAACCATAAGAGCAAAATTTTGCTGGGTCCACATTGGATCTTCTATTCTGAAGGTTACTGATAATTTTTGCAAACGGGTTACCCCATAAGTAATGTATGTGCTATGACCGCTGCAATTACACCATCTGACGAGCGAATAGTGAACTAGAAGGCACTTGCCATAACTGAGTCATATAGGGCACTTGATTGTGCAACTGTGTGTAGAAGGAGAACGGTTCACGCCACGTGTTGGAACTAGCTTGTGTTTGATAATGGCAGTATCGGAGGACCACATACGGCATGTCATGCTGTATGATTTTCACCAGGGACATCCAGCCAGCGCAGCTGCACGAAACAACAAGGCCGAATATTGTCAGGGTGCTGTGGATGTGTGAAAGTGCCAGTGGTGGTTCCGGAGGTTTCGGTCTGAGGACACCAGCCTCACCAATAAGCCACGGGAATGGAGTCTGATGCAGCTGGACAACGATGCATTGCGAGCAGCGGTGGAGGCAATTCCAGTGCAAACTGTTGAGGAACTGGCCAGTGAACTCCATGTCACCCATTCGACCATCCATCGTCATCTGCAGAAACTCGGAAAATGGGTACTCCTTGCATTAACGCCTCAACAGAAGCAGCAGCGAGTTGACATCTGCAGTTCCCTACTCACACATCACAGACGTGAGCCATTTCTGGACAGAATGGTGACAGGGAATGCAAAGTGGGTCCTCTACCCTAGCATTACACTCAAACGGCAGTGGATACATAAAAAGAGGCTGCAGGAGTTGTGGCAAAACAGGATCTCCACCCCTGTAAAAGGATGTTGAGTGTTTGGTGGGATATCCGCGGAATAATTCATTTTCAGCTCTTGCCAGGTAACCAGGCGATCAATGTTTACTGTCAGCAGCTTGAATGTCTACGGACTGCATTGTTGGAGAAACGTCCTGCTTTGGTTAATCGCAAGGGTGTGATCAAATACGGTGATAACGCGCACCTACTGACCTACTCACGGCAAGAAGAATCTGTGCTTAGATCGAGAAATGTGGATGGGAGAAGCTCCCCGACTCGGCGTTTTAACCACATCTTGCACCAACAGACTACTGTTTTTCGCAGCCTGCAAAACCAACCCATGAGGAAAATTCGCCACCATTGTTGGTGCGCCACCGGCGGCCCGACGAGATTTTCTCGTGGACCACCTTTCCGGGAAAACACTGCAAAATGAGAATGGCGTGCGGCGAACAGTGATCTAGTTCTTTGTCTCCAAAAACCGATGACTTCTTTCAGTGGGGGGTTTCAACAACTGGTTGGCAGGTGGCCACTGTTTTGTGGCCATAATATTTTCAGATTTTCATCCATTGGAAACTTATTTATTGTGTAGGTGTGCGTACAGCGAGATACAGAACATTGTTGGTATATTTTTATTTTTCAAGAAAATTTATCAATAGAATTTATCAATTTATTTAGCTTATTTAAAATTAATTTGTTTTCCCGTTCGAACATTCAAAGTACGAAAGATTCGATAGTGTGATCTAAATGACGTAAGTACAAAGACTAAATTAATATAAACCCAGAACTCGCAACTTTCCATGCTACCCATGTTTATGGTAGACTATCTATAGAATACCCAGTATATACTAGGTTACTCTAGCAGGCCCGCAGTTGGGCCTGCCATCTAGCGATCGCAGTTGGAACTACGTGCAATAAGGGGACATAATATTTCTATTGCTGAATGCTGTTGCTTCCTCACCTACTTATCTTACACCGTGGTTTAAGGTATTTAAATTGTTACGTTTTGTACTAAACGAGTAGCGTAACAGGGATCGATCGACCTTAAGGCAAGTTGTTTTCAAGCTAAGGTTCGGATAATGGCTTCTGCTTTAGGAAGGATGGCGACTTTGCATAGTGTGGTGACGTGAGTTTCTCGCGGTGAAAAGTGTAAAGAGTTATTCTTCTGATAAGTATGGACGATAAGATATTAATTAGCATTAGGCTTCAAAAAGGCCATGAGTAGTGGTATATCAAAAAATAATGAAAAGAAGCATAGTATTACTGAAGAAAATGTAAATAAGAATATTAGTCAAGGGCCACAACAAGTGGATAAGGACAATTTGATTAATATGGAAGAAACAGACCGTGAAGCTAAAGCCAAACCAAGTCTGAATAAACGAAAATTAAAAAAGAGTGTGCCAAATGATGATGAAAAGCAAAATGTAGCTAAAGTCCATAAAATGTGTGAAGGAAATAACAAACAAAATGGCCGAGAAAACTTGTTAGTATATCCTAGCAACCATCAAGGGCCTTGGATACTAATAGTAAATAGTATAGATGACAGAAATTTGGGAGGATACAACACAATTAAAACAAGCCAGGATCTTATGAAACACCATATTCACTTCTCAAGAATTGAATCATTAGGAAGACAGGCAGTTAAGTTGACTTTCCCAGTCCGAGAATCTGCTAATGAATTCCTGCAGAATTATGAAGTACAAAACCATTTAAAGATTGCAGTCAAAGTGCCGAAAATGTTAGTGCAAAGATATGCTGTTATTTACGGAGTTCCAATAGATATTACCAATGATGACATTTTGGCAAATACAGAAAGTGAATTTCCAATTATCAACATCCAGAGACTGAAAAAGAAAATTATAGGCCCAAAAAACGAAGTTAATCTGGTGGACACCAAACTAATAGAATTTACATTAGAAACACAGAAATTACCAGATTACATATATGTGTATCGAGAGAGATTTCAAGTACAACCAAGGACGAGAAAAGTGCGACAATGTGAGAACTGTAAAGGATACCGTCATTCCAGTGTAGTTTGCAAGGTAGAAAAAAATGCGGCAAGTGCGCTATGAAATTTCATGAGGGACCATGCGACAGCCCTTTAAAATGTATACATTGCCACTCTAATCTACATCAAGCTGGTAACATCTCTTGCCCAGAATTCATTTTACAACAGAAAATTAACGACATCATGGCTAATGAAAACTGCAC
The DNA here is from genome assembly GCA_022664845.1 of Lepisma saccharinum. NCBI lineage: Eukaryota > Metazoa > Arthropoda > Insecta > Zygentoma > Lepismatidae > Lepisma > Lepisma saccharinum. The sequence continues at coordinate 9,647 of JAGDQP010049213.1, read as the reverse complement.
GTACAAGGAAGCACGGAAAGAAGCATTACAAGATAAGTTAAAAGGACAGGAAAATAAACCCTTGTACTCACAAATCATAACAAATGGATCTAACACTCATCCACCAAGAATACAGAACAGGCCTAATTTCATTGGAACAATGACGGAAAATGCAACTCAAGAACATCGTAACGTAATTAGACAACGAGAAAACGTATATATCAGTCCTGCGGAAACGGAAACAGTTCCGGTTCGAAGACAGACTCGAGTTAATCATATTCACAATCCCAATAGTACATCAAAGTTTGGACCTAAGAACTCAAATAAGAAACAAAAGAGTTTAAGTACAACTTCTACTGGTAAGAAAAAAACTAATATAGAAGAAGATACTTCTTCTGGGGAAGACATTCAAGAATACGACATAATTCATAATGTTCATAAGCATCTCAGGCATGAAGAGATAACATTCAAAGAACCATTACTAAGTCATGAAGCCGAATCAGTGTCAAGACAGGAAGCATCAGAATCACCTCATCATATCGTTGCTGAATTACTTAGTTTATTTTCACTAATCATTGACAAAATTTTTGATAATCCTGTGCTACCAAATAGCCATCAAATAACAGAACAGTGTCAACAAATTATGCAAACAATAACTGACCACATCATTATGTAAAAGCAAAAGTGCTTAGATTCGAATGGTAAAATAACAGGTGCTTTGATCCATGGACTTTTTGTTCCGGTCACGACAAACTGAACTGTTTTCAAGCTAAGAATTTTTCCAGATGACGTCAAATATCATTATGGGAATGATACTTGCTACTTGTCATATATCTTTAGTGTGCAGCTTTCATCTCGATCATTCACATTAACTTTATTTCTGTGTCTAAGTTTCTTTATCGCTGTTTTGCAGAAAGAAAGATATAAATTTTCGTTTTAACGACGCATATTATTGTAGACCTTTCTGCAATATATTTTAGTTCGTTTACTGTTGATTAGGCACTCAGCGTCTAATTATATTAGACGACAAATTCGACACAATTGTCGATTTGATCTTCCTAAGATTTTCGTTGGTGTATAAGTAAATTCTGGTATTCTTTAGCTGTGATGAATATTTACAATAGCAATAAAAGATACGAAATATATCGTTTAAATGTATGTGTTATTTGTTCGAAATTTTGTAAGTTTGTTATGGAACTACTTTGAACAGCGTCCAAAAAGTACGATGAATTTTACATACCATTCCGAAACTTCTATAACCTGATCCAATCTAACCTATCGTTAAGCAATGTTAAAATTTCAGTTAAAGGAACGAACTTTGTAATCGAACACGTAATCTGAAACTATCTCTGATTATTTGTAGCTGATGGAAAATGTAAACCTGACCTTACCTTGCCTATGGTAACATATCGTTATCCAATGTTAAAAGTTCAGTTAGAGGAACAAACTTCGTAATCGAAGACGTAATCTGATACTATCTGAGATTATTTGTCATTCACAGAAAATTTATACCTGAGCTCATCTAACCTAAAATAACAAATCGTTAACGGATGTTAAAGCAATGAATTATCTAAGCGAACAGCTACTAATATCATGTTATTCCTAATTGTTTGAAAATAATATTTTGTCTTCGCATGCAGCAATGAAAATTACAAGATGAAAGAAAATATTATCTGTTTTTTTCTATTTGACTAAAAATACGAACGTTATTGGGTTCGTATATAATTACTTTAAATAGCGTTACAAATTAGGGATAGACTTTAGATACTATCCCATTGTCTACGATGTATAGTTTGGCCGATGTATATATTGACATAAAAGTTACGAAATATATCGTTTAATTTCATTTCATTTATTATTTGTTTAAAATGAGGAGGCTTGCTATGGAACTATTTTGAGCAGCATTAGAATATTAGAATGAACTTTAGGTAGCACTGCGAAGAACGAAAAGACCTGACCTAATCTAAAGGTCAGTAAGATATTTTTAAAGAATTTTAATGTTCACTTAACAAAACACACTTGCTAATCGAAGGCGTAATCTGATACAATCTCAGATTATCTGCTGTTCATCCAAAGTTTAGAACTGATCTGATCCAAGTTTAGATATTATATAGTTAACGAGTTTTAAAGATGAGTTAAATCGAACAATTTCGCAATCAAAGTGGTAATCTGATGATACAATCTAATATTTTTGGTAGTTTCAGAAAAAATAAACGTGACCTAATCTAACGTTGAATAAGATATCGTTAAGAAATGTTAAAACAACGAATTATCTAAGCAAACATCTACTAACCTCATATTGCCTATAATTATTTGGAAATAATATTTTGTCTTTGCATACAGCAATGAAAATAATAGAATGAAAGGATGTTTTCCTATTTTACTAAAAATACGAACGTTATTGGGTTCGTATACAATTACTTTAAATAGTGTTACAAATTAGGGATAGACTTTAGATACTATCGCGAATAATGGAAAAAGCTGAACTAATCTAATATTACGCAACATATCAGTAAGGACAATGGGTGACTTTAGTATACGTTGGGCGTTTTATTTGGAAATATATAAATGAAGTAGTGAAAGGTGGTGTCTGTTAAAGGTGATCTCTATCGCGTACATTAAAAAACAATATCAAACTTCTCTGAGCTGTCTTCCTTTGCTATAGCTCACTTGTCATACTATGCATCTTTGTTTTTGCAAAATTTGGATGGTGCTTCGGATATAAATATGTAATTTTCAGGTACCACTACCATGATTCCGATTCCTGAACTAGTGACTTAGTTCGTTTGGAAAAATCACGCCGCTCGTAAACTAAAGTTCACGTAAAGATAATTTAACTCTACGTATTTGCAAAGTGGGAAACTGAGCTACTTTAATATTATTTTCTTTTGATGAATATTTTGTTTTCAGGGTGAATATGAATAAAAAATATATAAAAATAAATGTTTGTGTTTTATTCTTTATTGTACTTTGTAGCATTTCCTCTTAATCTAGTTTAAAGTGTGTTGGAACTTTTATTTTGTTAAAATTCCATTAAATGTTACGTATTTTGTTACATTAGAATTTAACGTTCTTCTAGCAGCAACTTTGGGATGAACTTTAGATACTCGCATGAAGGAATTTCATTAAGTGAATTCTGCTATCATTGTTTATAACGTTTATTTTGTGTGGATAGACTTGTGAGAGCCACTAATACAAAATATCAATTTAGGTAAAAATGAATCTGAATTTCATTGATATTGAATGCAATTATTATATTAAAACATAAATGATAATAACTCACGTGAAAATTTAAAAGTCTTAATGAATACTAAAGTATGTTTTTATTTGATTTTTGAATTAATTTTTAAGGCCTTTAGGCAGTTTTGGCTCAGGCCGGATGGATGATGATATGAATTGGTGGAATAAATACAGTGGGAGGAAACGGGAGAACCCCGAGAATACCAACGCGCACGGTGTTCGTCCACCACAACGCCCACATGGCATGAGCAGGTATCGATCCGACGATCCCTAGCGCCAGAGGTGAGCGCTCTACCAATTGAGCCACCGCGGCCCGTATGTTTTTATGTTTTGGACGAAAGAAGGGGTAGTTTGTAAATTACAACAGTTAATATTATTCTTGACTATTTCATGACTAATAATTTGTACTATTTTCAATGTTCGTATACTTTCGGTTCTATGATGGTTTCTTTTTTATATTTCAATTTATATTGAAGAGCTACAATTCGGCGTGCTTTGATATTATCATCCAGTTTTTGTCTTCAGATTAAGTATGCGACATTTGATTACGTTAGGTTCGTAAGTGATATGTAAATTTAGAGGAAGACAAATGGTATTTCATAGGGTTTGAAATGGGATCGAAATGATTTTTCGGAAAAGTCATAAAGTAGTAGAAAATAAGAATAAAATTTATAAAATACTTGGAGTCTTCAATAACAAATTGATCAGAGATAACCTAATGTAGCGTTGAGTATAACAAACCAGCGGACAGGTAATTTATTCATGTTTCGAAAACAGCTCTATATTTTAGTGTATTAGAAGTAGTTCTTACAATATATATATATATATATATATATATATATATATATATATTAGGTATATTTCCCTGAAAGTTCAGCAATATGAAGATTTAAAGGGGTAGTATTAATAGTTAGGTTTTGTTATGTACTATATTTTAGTTTATCGAAATTTGTGAAAATGCCGAAACAGAAGTTTATTGGACAGTCCACTAAGCGTACTAAACTAAGGAAGCGGAGAGAAAATCTTTAGGATCTTGCTTCTACATCCAGGTTTGTTGCTTACGACAATGACATTTTTAATCGTACTAATGATATAAAAGTTTATTTCAGTTTTATATATTAAGGGTGTGAATATTCAAGTATTTACATACAATGGCATATTTATTTAACGTTGTCTGCAATTAAAATTTCTTAATGATACAAATTATATTTGAATTTATAATATTAATCGGAAGTGTAATGTTTCAGGATAGGAAATAAAAATTCGCAAATTCGATAGTTTTGGTTGAAATAAGCAACATTTCTGTGTCACAAACTTTCCAGTTTGAAGAAATTTTGATTAGAAATGTAGTTTATTTTAGGCAAAATTAAGAAATTTGGGAAGTTTCTTTTCTTCTCGGTTTTTAGAAATGTTATTCTTTTGTCTACTCTAATTATTTGCTTGGGCAGTAATAAAATGGTTATGACATTAGTTATTAATAAATATTACATCGATTTTGTTCTGCTACATGAAACCCATTGAAAATTTAATTATTCACCAAAGGGTCATACTTCTACTTGCAGGTTTGTTTCTTATGATCAGTAAATATTCAATGTTAATCTGTGTATTATATATTGACGACATGAAAATTTAAATATTTAAAGGTAACGTTGCATTTTTCGGTCAAAGATTCCACTAACGTCGATTAATTATCATGTTTAAAATGTGAAATGTATAGTTTATTATATTGATCATTTAAAATCATTATGTTTGTGTTATGTTAGATATGAGATAGTAAAGAAGCTTCCCTCCCTTTTTCGGAAAACTACTACATTTTTTTAGACTTTTTCGAACATATTATTTTCTGACATTTTAAATTTAAATACAATTTAGGTGATATTATAGTTAACACTTTTCAAATTTCTCGTGCGGTTCTTTAATAAAATAGAATATGGTATCTAGAAACATTTTCATTGCTTTTAAATTTAATTGTTTCATGTAGAGCACTGAATAAGAAAGTAACAGTTTCTGTGTTCTAAAACACGTTCTTCAGACGAAACATTGTGAACCACTAATTACGAAGTTATTATATTAATAACCGTTAGTACATGTTGCGTTAATCACGTGGCTCAGTTCTTATTGTGTTAGAAAAAAATATATATTTCCACCGACGGTAGGTTAATTTTGGTGATGTTGATGTAATCTCAAGATCTAACTGAACAAGATTAAGCGTGTCTCCAAATATTTACAAAACCAATAGATTAGTTTTATCGGACTCGTGCGAATTTTCAATTACTTACATTTGTCGTGTGGCAATTATATTTGAGTAGATTAGTTTTAGTTCGGTAAAAATACAAGTTATGGAGCAAGAGTAAGTTTCAGAATTTAGCTGCTACTTGATGATTTCATTGAAGAATATATTAAGACATTTTGTTTAAGATAGAAAAACCCAGTACAAACACGTTTTTTTTTAAAGGAAATGAGCAATGACATTTTTGTTATTGGAAAGTATAATTTATAATACATATAATAAATTTATTGTATAATCTGATCACAAAATTTATTGTGTGACATTTTTCTATCAAAAATGTAGTTAATTTTCGGGAAATTATGAAATTTGGTAGATTTTTTCTTGTGCCCTGTTCAAAAGTTACAATTTTCTCTACGTTTTTTAAAAATAATATTTTAACTCAATGCGTTATTTGAGAAACGACGCATGTCACATAAGACTAGAATGAATCATGTGTTGTTTATTTTATGAATTCAAATGATTTAATTGAAATACGCGTTAAATTTAAAATACAATCATCTCAGTATTTTAAAATGTTGTAAATAAATGCCTAGCTGAGTGTTTACCATTTTAATAGATGGACTCGCTTTGCTTCGCTGGGGGCGCTGCCCCCAGACCCCCGTAGGAGCTGCACTCCCAACATGGGGATTTGGGGGGGCTGTGCCCCACTTTATCGGAAACAGAGACTCTGGCAGACTCCATGCTACAAATATAGCACCCACCGAGAGGAGGGGCTGCGCTTCCATTTGGGGGGGGTTTCACTATTTTTGTGACCTACCTACCCATCATGGTACACCTTCATTCCAAGTTTCGTTTGTCTAGACTTAGTGATTTAGAAAATGTGTTTTAGGACGGCCATTTTGGATTAAAGATGGCGCCTTTTTTAATGTTTTATTATATTGTCGTGACTTACACGTGAAGACACAACTAAAAATAAAATTCCATTTCTTTAGCTCAAACGGTGTCAAAAATGATTTTTGGGCGGCCATTTTGAATCAAAGATGGCGACTTTCCCAAAACATTTTATTATTTTTCTAAACTACTAATTATGACACACCTTTATGGTAAATTTCATGCTTCTACTTCAAAGGTTGTGGAAAATGAAATTTTAAGCCCGCCATTTTGGATCCAAGATGGCGTCTTTAGGTAAACTGTGTAGTATTATATTAACCTACAAGTGATAATGTACCTTTATACCATATACCATTTCAATAGCCCCAGTAGTTTAAGCTCTCTATTCTATACAACAATGGGTTTGGCGGCGATTTTGGATCCAAGATGGCGACCTTTAGAAAATTTGAAAATATTTTCTTAACCCGCTGGCGATAATGTACTCCCATACCAAATTTCATTTCAATAGCCCCTGCCGTTTAGCCTCCCTATTCTATATAACAATGGGTTTGGCGGCCATTTTGGATCCAAGATGGCGACTTTTTCAAAATGTCGCATTTTTTCCTTTACCTACTCATGGTCCTATACCTTCATACCAACTTGGTTCTAGCTCCAGTAGTTTGGCCTGTGAATTTATATGGATGATTGAGTGAGTGAGTGAGTCAGTCAGTCAGTGAGTGTCCATGGGGCTATATAGTATATGGATAGATAGCGGAGGGAATACGTATCAATAGATACACTATTTCGACGTAAATGTTTACTAACGGAACATTTATTTACACATACTCCATTTAGTGCTTATTAGTCAATACTTTGTTCCCTATTTACGACTGTAGAAATAATTGTTAAAATAGTCGCGTAATTACATTATATTTATTATTTTACATGAGCAAGATTCAAAGTGCTACTTGTCCGCCCCCAACGTGTTTCTGTTTTTCGGTTTCAGGGATGATTGTGCAATTGTAGGTAATCCAAACGATTGAAATTCTTCTGACAAAAGTTCTTACAATGTTCCATTGTCCACGTTGTTACGAACAAGTAAAATTAATAAAAGTGAAATTGGCAAGAAGGAACATATGTAGACAACGGATGTGAATCATCCTGATAGTCAATTACAATCCTGCCAAGATTTGGAAGACGTTCCTCTTGCTACATTAATCCCAAAACGATTGAAAGTGACAACTACTGTTGAAAATATCAAAGAATGCGTACCTGCTCCCGATGGTACCGCATTTTGCAGTATTGTGCTAAGGTTTAATATGGGCAGATTCATATACATGTATCTTTTAGTGGGTATTATTCGATAAAGATTTTATTAGTGAAAAGAGCATTATTGGAATAGTCGCTAACATAGTAATTCGGAAATAATATATTCCTTATAAAATTTCGTATTATAAACATTTTCTCCAAAGTATCACTTCGGAAGAACTTGAATTTCTTTTTCGCTTTCAGGGATGATTCTGTTACTTGTGACTCTGCTGCTACAAGTGATAACATTACCTGTACGCAAAGTTGTGAGGACATCAGGTGCTGTCAAAGCGAGCTAGAAGAAATATCATAGAAAGTTGGTAGTCGTGTTAATGAGGAAATATCGTTTATGCACTGTATTAGTATTAATGAGGAGTTAAAATCATCTTACGGTTCTGAAGATGTACCTCTTATACGTGTTGCAGCAACAGAATCTCTTGATCACAAAATTGCAGAAGGTATGAGCCCAGAAACTGTTTCTCGTCCAAAAATGAATATTAACGTATCAACACAGACTTCGGATGAACTTTCTTTGGCAGAGCTAGCATTAACAGTTGACAAAAAGCGTACTGATGCGAATGTTCAGAGGTCAAGCCAGAGTTCTGATGAAGTACCTTTGGCTGAATTAGCAGTAAAAATTCGTTAAGAGCGTACTGATGGGAATCTTGAAAGGTCAAGTCAGAGTTCGGATGACGTACCTCTGGCTCAATTAACATTGACAACTGGTAAGAAGCGCACTGACTTAAGGTTGATCTAAAGGCCAACTTAATGTGAATCTCGAAAGCTAGATGGCGCTCAAAACGCCATATCTCATTAATGGTATTCTCTTTTAATTTCAAAAATCGATACAGACCAAGAATGAACTCATTTCTCGATATCCAAAGTAGGGAAGAAAGAACACGTGCAAACGAAGTACATCCGCATACCAGATTTTCGATTTCATCGTTAACCATTGTTAAAATCAAGTTATTGTTGCCAACAATAATAAGCAATAACTAATCACTAAATTGACATAAAAACACAAGATTTAGCACAAACGTGTAACACACCAATCCTCAGGACACAAGCATTCTATATTTTCCATATTACTTATCGTTCATTGTTAAACTCAAGGTATTGTTGACAACAATGGTTACATATATCTTACAACCAACAAATACTTCAAATACACAAAACCGCACAAATATGCAAGATTAGAAACCCAGGATTACATAATTTTGAATTTTCATTGGATCAACTGTTCATTGTTAACACAAGTGTATTGTTGTACAACAAAGACTGTCAATAACTGACAGCCAAATGCAGATACAGAAACAAGAATTGAAACTAAGATAATTAATTCAAACATCGATATAGACCAAGAATGAACCATTTCTCGATGTCCAAAGTAAGGAAGAAAGAACACGTACAAACCAACTACATCCGGATATCCGATTTTCGATTTCATCGTTAACCATTGTTAAAATCAAGCTATTGTTGCCAACAATAATAAGCAATAACTCATCACTAAATTGACCTAAAACACAAGATTTAGCACAAACGTGTAACACACCAATCCTCATGACACAAGCATTCCATATTTTCCATATGACTTATCGTTTATTGTTAAACTCAAGGTATTGTTGACAACAATGGTTACATATATCTTACAGCCAACAGATACTTCAAATACATGAAACCGCACAAATATGCAAGATTAGAAACCAAGGATTACAGAATTTTGAACTTTCATTGGGTTACATGCGTTGGACCAACACGGCGTTTGACCAACACGGCGTTGGACCAACACGAAACCATCACGGCGTAGGACCAACACGGCGCTGAACCAACACGGCGTTCGACCAACAATAATAACCGGCATACGACCAACACGGTAAAACACAAATCTTGATAATATTGAAATAATTATGTAATAATTTATTTAAAAAACTCTAGCTTCAAGGGTTACATGCGTTTGACCAACACGGCGTTTGACCAACACGGCGTTGAACCAACACGGCGTTGAACCAACACGGCGTTG
>JAGDQP010049212.1:0-14554 GCA_022664845.1 Lepisma saccharinum | reverse complement strand
TACTGACTAACCATTAACTTAATGTTTTATCCATGCAATGAGGTTTCCAGTCGGATGGTGCTGGTAAGACTAAAACAAGGAGGGACTCCAGGCTATTGGTGTAACCACCGTATGCATATGGATAATTTCAGGATCCGTTCAGATCATTGAATCTAGCCGCGGGTTAAAGCAAACAGTATATTTCAGAATCCTTTAATGGAGAAAAATTATGAAACTCTTTTTTATAGTTGGCAACCTCCGTACATCACAAAGTGTCATCCCAAACACCACCAGGATTTGTTAAATTTATGAAGAGCGCGCCGACGCAAAAATGTAAGTGATGAACTGGAGGAATAACATAATTTTTTAAAATGAATATCGAAATCGTAATCCGATTGATGGCTCTCTGTGAACGGAGAATCAAGTAAAGATGCGAGTAAAGATACTCTCTATAATGCGAATAAAGACTTCCCAATGTAACATCAGTTCTGACGTAATAATATAAAAATGCCGAACCTAAGCTATAAGCCGTCTTCGCTTACTAACGCATCTTGTCCTTACTAAAGGATGTATAATTCAGAGAGATGCATTATAATTCAGAAGCAATTACAAGCAACCATTTATTAGTAATTGAGGACATCATTGAGATACTTTTTGTTCATTTATTTATTTACTTATTATTAAGTTTCAGTTTAAAAAGGAAAGTGACCTTCACGATATTGGAACCCAGAGCAAGAGTCTGAAAATATTGAAAATGCTTATAAACATTGAAGGAAGTATTTATCAAAAGGTAAAATCTGTATATAGAAATGTTCCCTTAAAACAAAAAGAAAAAGAAAGTTGGCCTACACAGGAATCGAACCCAATTACCAACGCTACAAACCGACGCTCTACTGCCTAGGCCTGCAAACTAACTGGAAGAGAATCCTTTCGAGAAGAGTATTTATAGCATACTCCATATTGCTGTTGAAGACATACTGTGTCATTACTATCACAACTTATAGTTTTGAGAGAAACGGTCAAACATGTGGCAAATAGCGTCGTAAAAATCGCAATAAGATCTACACGACTGAAATTTTATACAGTATCCTGTCGTCACATACGAAGAAAAATGTTAATTTCTACATCCAATTCAATTAACATTTGTCACTACATTCTTCTATGGTTTCACCAAGAAAGTCAAATGATCCACATTGTCAAATGCCTTAGAAATATCTATGAATGCACCTATGGAATATATGAAGTCAAATTCTAGAATGACCCGAAAAGCGCCAGAAATGAGCTGCAACAAGGTGTTCAAGATGGCCGAATTTCTCATTAATGCAATATTTTCGCCTCTCCTGACACTTAAAGTAAGATTTTGTCCCCCCGCAAATTCACCTAAAGGAAGATTTTTTTGGCATTTTCTTAAAAGTTTTGAACGTAAAAATTCCTTGGAAATGTGGTGAACATAAAAATAGTTTTTTTTTTGTTTAGAAAATATTAAGTTTCTCAGGTATCTTTACTTTATATCATAGTAAAATCTATTAGATCTAGACGTTCAATGAATGAGGAAAGTCAAGTCCTTTTCTTCCTGGATTTGAACATGGATGTCCAATTTATGGGAAGAGCACTCACCCGCTGAACTACTACTTTCGGTAAAGTATCTATGCCGACTTCAGAAACTAATATTAATGACATTGACCAATAAAAAGGATGGAGGTAATGCATATATCATACTATATATATATAGCCTCATGGTCACTGACTGACTGATTCACTCATCCATATAAATTCACAGACCAAACTACTGGAGCTAGGAACACCAAATTTGGTACGACCACAAGGTGTAGGGCCATGAGTAGGTAAAGGCAAAAATCCGAAATTTTGAAAAAGTCGCCATCTTGGATCCAAAATGGCCGCCAAACCTATTGTTATATAGAATACACAGCCTAAACCGCGGGGGCTACTGAAATGAAATTTGGTGTGGCATTACATTAGGTTAATGTAATATTACACAATTTACTCAAAGATGCCATCTTGGATCCAAAATGGCGTACGTTAAAAATACATTTTACACACCGTTTGAGGTAAAGATACGAAATTTGGTATGAAGGTGTATTATGACGAGTAGTTTAAGAAAATATTACAAAATGTTGAAAAAGTCGCCATCTTCGATCCAAAATGGCGGCGAAACCTTATTGTTGTGTAGAATAGAGACCTTAATCCATTGGGACTACAGAGATGAAATTTGGTATAAAGGTGCATTATCGCTATTAGGTTACGAAAATGTTACATGATGTATCCAAAGACGCCATCTAGAATCGAAAATGGCGGATCTAAAAATGCATTTTGAACACAGTTTGAGCTCAAGATACGAAATTTGGCATATATTTGCATTGTGACGAGTATTTTTAGGAAAATATTACTAAATTTTGGAAAAGTCACCATCTTGGATCCAAAATGGCCGCCCAAAAATCATTTTTGACACCGTTTGAGCTAGAGAAGTAAAATTTTATTTGAAGGTGTACCTTTACGAGTAAGTCACGACAATATAATAAAACATTAAAAAAGTTGCCATCTTTAATCCAAAATTGCCGCCTCCCCAAAAAACATTTTCTAAACCATTAAGGCTAGACAAACGAAATTTGGTATGATGCTGTACCATGACGATTAGGTCACAAAAATAATGAAAACCTCCCATGTGGGGGCGCAGCCTCCCGGTAGGTGGTATATTTGTACCATGAAAGCGCAGTCCGCCAGAGAGTGTCTGATTACGATAAAGGGGGCGCAGCCCCCCAAACCCCCATGTTGGAAGCGCAGCTGCCACGGGGGGCTGGGGGCAGCGCCCTCAGCGAAACAAAGCGAGTCTTTAATATATAACCCGAAATATATGTTACATAAAACTGTCATATTTTGTACATGGGCACTATAAAGTCCAAGCATAGAGTTATAAAACTCCACTACAGGCAGAACTGGCGCCACAGTCTACATGGCTTTTATTTCCGAGCGTGGCGCAAGATGAACATTCAACTGTTTGTCTGGCAGGAATGAAACAGCGAGCCGTGCGCTGCCTGGTATTAAATCATTTGTATGTGTCACGCACGATTTTTTATGAAGAACAATTAAGAATTCGCATTAGAGTTCACCTTAGTTAAGTTCAACACGTAAGGTACAAACAATTCCTAATTAAATTGATCAATATAAGGTATAATTTAATATAAAAATCACTTATGTAAAACGTTCTTGATAAATATTATTTTTGTTTTCAAATTTTTTTTTTTAAATTTCTAATTTTATTTATGTCCTTTAGGCATCTAAGCTCAGCCCGGGATAGGGGAAGAGAAAGGATTCGGGAAGTTATTGGTCAGGGCCTATGTTGAAGATGCCATCCCGGTTTTTATTTGTTAAATAAAACAATATAATGTTGATACTTAAAGCCACATAACTTATTAAAAAAACATTAGTGATACATTTAAAAATATTAAACAGCATTAGGAATACAACACAAGTGACATGAATATTACACACACAAAATACTAATGCTGCAATTTATAGAACCAACGGTTTACTTACATAAATTTACAAAGAAAATTATAAAATTGAAAATAGGTTATGGGCACCGGTCGTCGGATATACACTAGTAGTCGGCAATTTTCACATAAATATTGAAACAAGACGTATGTCAATAAAATGTACATAAAAAAATATCTCTAGTTTTCGGACACCTTTAACTTGGTGTTTAAGTTCTACCATCTATCGAAAGTGACATTATATAGAACACACACACACAAACTGGCTTCCTTGGTTAGCTTAGAAAATGCCGGAAAAGTTATTTGAGAATGAAGAAGACTGTATTTAATTTTAGGGTAAAAATCTTTGTCTTAAAACTATTAAAAACGACATTGTTTTTCTAGCTTTTCAAATGTTCTGTTTTGACTTGATATTATAAACAATATGAATAGTCATATCTATTAAGTATATTATTGTGTCTGACTTCAGGTATATAAGGTATATAGAATTAACGAGTTTTGGTCTTACAGACCAGGCTGACCGATAAGAAGCGTTTCTTATCTATTTTTGTTGCTATGTTAAATTTGTTTCTATAGTTCTTAATAGTGTAATCAGGGTGTTCCTGGTTCGATTCCCAGCGGGGACACAAGTGGTTCGGAATCCACATTAAACTGTAGGTCCCGTCCTTAGGACGTCATCTTCGTGCGACGAAAGGCAATGGAAAATCACCATCGGTTCACCTAGCTCTGGGATATTCAGGTCAAGAGCTACCTTCAGGCAGAACACTCATTATCATCATCATCATTGTTCTAAATAATTTAACAAGTCTTTTCAACAGCACATTACTTACCAAGCGTCCGTAGCTCAATGATAAAGCGTTGGTGTAGCATTCTGGACGTCATAGGTTCGATTCCAGCGGACGACCATCCTGACAGATTTTTTTCAGATTCTTTTTGCTCAGGTACACTAGGCACCTTCAACATAGGCCCTGGCCGACATCTTCCTGAATCCGTTCCCCTCCCCTATCCCGGTCTGAGCTTTAGGTGCCTAAAACCATCAATAAAATTCAACAGCACAGTATAGGCTTAGAACTATTTAAATTTTAAATAGACAGATATATTTTTCTACAGGAATATAACCACTTTATTTTCAATAGGCCTAAATGAAAACGATCCAATATTTCTGAATGTAAGAATACTTATTGTTATGTATATTTTGCTTCGGCATTGAGGGACAGTTTTATAACTATGGATCTAACACGATAAAATACCTTCGCATCAAATAATTCTAATCAAAGATGTGTATTTTCTTTTATATTTCTAGCAGACATAAACTACACGAAATAGCGTCATACATAATGAAATATTTTTCACGGAATAATATTAAATGATCATTTATTTGTGAAACGATATATTACTTCCTTTCTTAGTACAACCGTAAGCTGCACAGGGGATCGGCATTTTCTTCTCAAATACAAATGAATCACCTAAAACAATGCCAAAGAGCGAAGCACAGCAGCCATATGATATAAACTCACAATACGTGTTATTGCCAAACAAACATTCTCTCGCTCAATTTTCAAGTGGCGCCGCGTCAACAGCGCCAATCCTGACTCTAGTGGAGAGGTTTTATAACTCTATGGGTCCAAGGTTTCTTTGTATAATATATGACACTTTTGTGTCATTATATTTCAAGTTATATATAAAAGATTACTTCTAACTCTTTTTTCGTCAATGTCACTTGCTCTTGACTCCTCCTATATGAAAATTTATAGCTGTATTGTGAAGAAAGGTAACAGATTGGAATCATTAAAGGCACATTGACAGTAAAAAAACACAGGCAAGTAAGATTTCCCAGGAATGAAGTAATACCAACGAAGATATGGAACCATCTAACCAATCAGTAGAGCGTGGAAAATAAAAGTAAAGTGTTGCTGAGGGTAATGGTGATAATCCAGAAAACCAATAGCACTTTTGCACTATTAAGGAGAAAAATAGTGGGTCTTGTAACATAATAATATCCTTACTTTTGTTTTTCTCCTTTCTTTCGTTTCACATATCTTTCTTATTATCCTTACTCATCTTCATCTTCGCTTCCTTTCCTTCTTTTTCAATGTTCTTTTTTTTTTTGACCAAGCGAACTTTACTTTTTTCTTTACCATCCCGCTAAGTTTTTCAACATCCTCTTCATGGTTACACTTCAGGAGAATACAATGAAGTTTTTTTTACACTTTTCTTTTTTTTTAAAAAAAAAAGGTGAGGGAGAGAAACCTCCCTTATTTCATTTTTATAGAATGAGAGTTTTAAAATGTAAAACGAAATGTGTTAGTTGGACGGGTTGCTCTAAAAAAAAACTGGCGATTACCGTTAATATCATAACCTGCGATTACTCCGTCCCTCACTTCAGGCCTATGGACACACATACACACACAAACTAACAGAGCAAGCGAGCGAGAGAGGGAGGGAGAGAGAGAAAGAGAGAGAGAGGCGTGTAAAATGAGGGAACTTTTGTAGGATAGAAGGGCGAGAAAACTCCTATTTATTACACAGCCAAGTCTTACCATAGTATCGAGACAAATGGTGATTAGTGTTATCCAGGGCTATTGTTCGACCGTGTACAGAAGATTATGACCGCACTTTTCACATTCATTTCTCTTAGGGCTTCGTAGTCACTACTGCTACAACCACCAGCCACATGGCTTCTGCACTCCTCGTTTTTTTTTTCCCTCTATGAATATATACAGAACGAGAGCTGGAGACAGGAGAAAAAAAAGTATAAAGAAGATTGTATGGAGTTATACATTTTTATTATTGTTGACAAGAATTGTATAGTTTCCCTTTTAAAAAAGAAACTTGATGTTTTAGGAGGAGATTTTAAAAAAAGAACAAGCGAGCGTAACATGAGTGTTGAATAGCAGTGAATGACTTCGTTTATGTTAACTAACGCAAACTCATGTATGATATAATCTTCGCACACTAAGTTCCCTTACGCACTCAATAAAGTGAAGGCTAAAAAAACGTGTAAAATGTTTTAATGTGACTCTCTTACGTAAAAGCAACAATATAGTGGAAATTGTTACGTGCTTTTCTACTGAATGAATGAAAGAAATATTGACTTGCATAGGGTTAACAACTATATTTACAGAATACATTTTAATGTTCTTGCATCCAACGCGGTGCCTTTGTTTTTTTTTACTCGAGTTAAACTTCACAAACATAATTCGTCCTGTTTCATCTGCCATGAGTTTCATGTCAAATGCTGTATAAAAGTACTATTTTTAATGATGTTTTGCGATGAAAAAGTTTGAAGTCGTTATATCTTGGTGTGTTGGTCAGAAACACGTTGCTCGTGCGGCTGAACGAGTTAATTGAATACAATATGATGCACATTTATATCCCATCCCGGTATAGAGCTAGGTAATATCACTCTTGTGCTGTGTTCAATATCGAATTACAATATATTGTGAAAAGTTTTTCTTTATTGTAGTGTCGAATGTATATAAATCGAGTCCTGGCAAGAGTTAATTCTATTCCAAATTCACTTATTCTCCCTCACACAGTGGAGGCTGACCTTCGTTTTCGTGGAAATATATACCATTCCTCCTCACTCGTCATCACCCTCGCGATAGTGACGAGCCCTCGCTTCATTCTTGCGATGGAAACTGACTGTCACCATCACTTACACGAATCAAGCTACCGGCCGGGTGGCCGAGCGGTATGCGGCGGTAGGCCATCGGCTCGAAGGTCCCGAGTTCGTGTCCCAGCAGGGACATGGGTGTGGATTTTAACAGCTAAAGGCGAATCGTAACGAGCCGAAGTCCAAAGTTATTAGACTGGCCCATATAAAAATAAAGTTTGCCAAAATTTTACGAAAGAAGCTAGTCCTCGTCTTTTCACTTACTCATTCTCGCGAGAGAAGTTTGTCCTAGTCTTTACTCATCCTTATCCTCACGATGAAAGTTGACTATCGACCTCAATTACCATCACCCTCATTCACGCCCGCTTTTGAGGTGGAAGCTTGTTACCCTTGCTTAATTATCATCACTCTTTATAAAGAAAGCTGGCAATGGACCTCCAACATTTTCACTGTAATGACTGTCGTTGCCTGCAATCACGTACGGAATCCTGAGGAAAACTTGCCATCTTTCTATATTACTCTCGCAATCCTACGAAGCAGGCTGTCTATTGTCCTCATTTATTCATTTTATCCTAGAAATTCACCCGCATCCTGCCGTCCTAATGCACTCTCGGTCTTTGACTGAAGGTGACGAGTATCTTAGGTGAAGGCATTCTCGTGAAGGTGAACACCATTGAGCAGCATCGCGGAGTAAAAGCAGTAAAATGCGTGTTGAGTAAGCAGGAAAACAGAGCTCTGTGTTATAATATTATTGCCAGTTATTTTCGTATTGAATTGTTATACTCATAGTTTATCTAACATGATTCTTCTGTCTCTCTTTATTGAATTGAATTTAAATCTATGTATGGTCTTCAGCACCTAAACTCAGGCCTATCTGTAAAAACAGCGTTGGAAGCGTGCGAGTGTCTTGTAGGAATTAGCGAGAAAGAAAAACTCGCCACTGTACTAAGATGTAGGCTAATGTACCATCAAAATGATCTTCCTTGATGTATTAAGGTCTGGAAGCAGTAATGAAACATATTCTCTTAACAAAACCCAGAGACACGTCCTGTCCGCCATAGGTATGACTGTAGGTAACCTACAAACATGTAGGTTACATAGGTTATTAGTTGTTGGCAACTCTTAACTCACGACGAACAGTTTACTACGCTACCAAAAGGTGTTATTAACCACTTTAATTTAGAGGTTCTCAACTGATAATCGGCATTGTCTTGTTAGGGAGTAGTGGAGATGTAATGCCTGCTTACTGGATGGTGCTTGCAGATGCGGAGATGTGTTTAAGGCCATCCTTAATTTGAAATTTTCTTTTTATATAAGTTGGAGATTAAGCTCCGTCTGTGGTCTAATAAATTTTGTAGATGTAGTAATATAGAATGGAACCACAATTCTAACGGTAAAACATACAATACGGCGAGGGGTAGTCCTAAACTATATATTGTGGTTCCATTAGCGGAAAGAATGTTCATTGTAGTTAGGAATGACATTATGGAGAAGGAATTAGGACATTACCTAATGTTTAGGGTTGTCTTATCGTACCGGTATGGTACCAGATTGAAAAATCGTCTCTTATAAAACTCTGGATACGAATGAAATTTTGAGCAGTGAGGCCAAAAGTGAACTATTAATATTAGATGAGCCAAATTCTAAAATGGCTAAAACCCTATATAACCAATGGAAAACGTCATTTTTATGGTTAGAGCAGATATAGAAGATTGCTAAAATCCTGTATCAACAGTATAAAAAATCTGCATTTGGTGGCAAAATGAGATTCCAAATTGGCTAGATCTAGGCACGAAGTGGCCAGCCAGGTTGACATTACTGATTCTGAGGCAATAGTTCTACAGCGACCCTTATTCGTGGCATTTAGCATCAACTTTCGTAATCAACGTATTCGGGTCGCTTGTCCTCTCTCAGACTCTCACGCTCTTGACAAAACTGTGGCATCATCACCCACACTATTTGCTCTGACATCACGTCAGTACCATAAACAACAAAGAACCGCTTACGGTCTTACTACTTGCCAATTCGTAGTGGAAAACTACGCACATTTTGCATGTCAATTTCAACCAGGCCTATAACACGAGTATGTGCCCCCATCACTCCCGTCATTATGATATGGGTGCACTGAGCGGTAGTCACCCGGTATCGTTTCGCCCTGCTCATGCGGCGTATAAATCCAACATACCAAATTTTGCTCATTGGAGGCAGATGACTGTCTGTAACTGCAGACGGTTTAGTTTCCCCATTAGTACATCGTCTTCGACAAAACGAAATACCTGTATGAAACTTATTTCTGGACTTCTACTCATATTTACGAATATGGGCTTGGATATAAAGGCAAAGTTGTTAGGGGTCGCGCAAAATTTTCGGTCACAAAAGGAGAGTCCTGTCAGAAAGTTTAAGGACAAATGGAAATTTTCTTTTGTACATTCTGATGATTTTACAATAATAATAATAACGAGAAGAAGAAGAAGAATAGAAGGAAGGAATGAAACCCATGTCCTAGCTTTTTTTAGATAATAATTTTCTAACAACATTGCGTAAGAAATTGTGTTTAATTATAATTACTGTAGCCCTTATTCTTGAATCTACGAGTGTGTTGTTTGTAAAATACACCTCAATCGAAAATATTTGCAGAATTCTAGAACATTACATATTTTGAAGAAAACAAAAAGTAGTGACAAATTTGGACCCCTAACAACACAAATGACTTCGACAAGAACGAATATGAGACAACATAAACTATTGAGTAGCTAATGAAATATGAAGCAGAGTCTATTCGCAAAAATCACAAATCTTTCTCTGCTCCGGCGCAGTTAGTATGGGCCCACATATTACAAACAACACAAAGGATCCAGTCATCTTCTCTGAAATCCTGAGAAAACTTTTCACTGGCAAATAAACACTCAACATTTTCAAAACAGATTGACTTTTACACTATATTTCAACTAACATTTTATTTCGTTTATATGACGTTAATGTAACGTTTTCAGCCTTTCTTTTCAACTATGACATATATTTTGTTTCAAATGCGCCTTTTTAATGCAACATACTACACTTATTGAGAAATACAAAGTTAATAGTATGGTCATTTTGAAAAGTACGAAATATTCTTTACTCTCTTTAGAATGAAATTTAACCACTGAGTAAATGATTGTTCAGATGGCCACATTTTTTTAAACATTTATTAGTGTTTCTTTTATTGGTATTTTCACTTACTTTTTCAACTATATTTCACGGTTAATTAAACGACTTATTAATGTTTGGAAAAATATTTTTTCGGCGTCCTCTTTTGGCGATAAAACTAACTTCTATTCTCAAAGTTCATTTAAATCTCTTTTCAACCATTATTAAACATCCCATAATCCGTCGAATATGTGGACATATACAACATTCAAAATATGTTCGGAAAACGTGTGTCCACTTCTTCAAGATGAAGACTACGTTTATCCTTATTCTTACTCTATGACCAAAATGCCTGAACATGGTGGTGAGTCGATGCGTCTGGATTTGTGGTGACAGTCTTCACCCAATACAAATGCATTTACTTCAAATTCAGTCTAGTAAAATAGTAATTACTGACTAGATGGCTCTGTGAATGAGTGGTTAGAGGGACGAACTGAAAACGAAGAGTGCAGAAAGTTCTAGCTTCGAGCCCCATTGCAGACAGTGAGAAAATTTGCTACGATATTAATATATCATGTTTCTAAAATACATTTCTTGTTTATTCTAAACGTTGATTTCAAACTGTTTCTCAACCATTATTCAGCGTCAAGTAAACCTTTGAACAGGCGGATATTCTGGTACAGATACATTCTAGTTAAATAACGTTTCGGTACTAACGTTAAATCAACGTATTTTCAACGTTTGTGTGTTAGTGGGGCTGGGGTCCTAACATGGATCTGGTTAATAAGGTAATCAATCCCAAGTTTCCTCCCTAAAGGAGCCAGGCAACAAGGGGCCTTTACAAGATGTACCAACGCTTTGTTTCAACACCCGCACAAATTTTTTGTCAATCACAAAGACTGGCTCAATGAAAACAGCTCCAGAAAGATATGCTACTTATTATTGAATCACGTAGACTAAATTGAGGCGCTTGCCATGAGAGTGCAGTCCTTTGCAGAAAAAATATACTAGGAGTCCGAGTTTGGTTCCTCTCCTGTAATAATAACAATAAAATTTTTCAAAAACCTACATAAGTGTGGAAAAAGGTAAATCGTCTAAGTACCGGTATGCAAGAATGATCTTTGCTTAATTACAGTTTCTGTGTGTTTGAATTAAATACCATTTATTATTATTATTTTTTTCAATTGGTCAAAAGTATATTTTTTACTTAAACGTGTTAATTTTTAACGAATGGAACAAGGATTCTCAACGAAATATTTTCTATACGAAATTAGTATGTGAATTGAAGGACTTGTAGATGAAACAAATATGTCGACGAAATAGTTAGTCGGCGAAATATTTTTTTTTAGACGAAACAAGTATATCGATAAAATTGTGTTATGAGAAAATCACTGCAATCACCAAAATAAGTCGGAAATAACGTTGACGAAATTAATATACTCATATCACTAGAATGATCACGTTGATCTACAAATTTTAGGTTGTTTCAAAAACGTGATAGATATGCTGAGTGATTTTGACGTGCTGAGTTCCGGAATGTCCTTAAAAATAATGTGTTAGTAGATTCCCGCCATAAAAGACTACACTAAAAAGCACTATACGCAGATGATGTAATTGAGGTATTATAACATGAAACAGAGATATTGCAAAATCTTTATATTTACGCAAATGGTTGTATTGAAGAACACTATAAGTACAATGAACGGCTATTAATTTGGACATCATTCACATATATTATGCTTTTTGTCTCTCTTTTCGTATCACTCTTCAAATAATTGAACTGTATTCCAATAGCAGTCCACTTTATAGTATTCATGTAGGTATCTGATAACATTATGCGGTACAGTTCAAGAGATCCGTGCAAAAGTAATTTAACTCTCCTCAATAGCAAAATCGAGATTTTTGGACATTTTAATATACTAACGGAAGGTCTATGTATATGCCAAACGGTTGAAAGAGATTCATTCATTTAGTAGGCGTACTAGACTTCCAATTTCTAACGTTGCAATCGCCTGACATCTGGGCTGAGTGCATCAGCGGTCCGAGTCTCTCCAGTCAATCGAGTGTCTAAGCGCAACAATCGCTCAACATAATTTTAAGCAAAACTAAGAAAAGGAAACAGAAAATTAGAGATATCCAGTTTTTGAGATCCTGTTTCCTACAAAATAAATGTTCAATCCCTCTTAACTACCTTTGTTTGTCACAAACTCTGCAATAATGGGTCTTTATAGCTTTGTGTTTTGTTTCCTTTTTGTCTGAGAGCGGGATTTAGCACTCTGCCATCCCATTTTAATTTAAAATGTAACATTTTTTTTCTAATTTTGCCTGGAATTTCGTTATTTTAGAACAAATTCTGTGGTCTGATATAAATTTTAGAACAAAATATAAAATCGGAACAACACATTTACCCAGGTCCACACATCCTTGTCCGATAAATAGAATGAGCGCAGTTTAATAATGGTGCTGACATCTGTTAGGTACCCGTAAAAGCACAGTGACAACTTCCACTTCCATACCAGTAACTAAAGTTAGCGATATGGACATAGGTCTCAAAGATAGCGAAATCCTGCTCCGTTACGATGTATTGTTTTAAAGAAAAATTCTCAGAAGGTTTAGCTTAATATGTATGTTGTCAGGGTGAGGTGCACAAAGAGTGGCGTGCTATTTAGTATGTACGAAGCAAATGCAACCAGCCTAAAACCTCAAGGGAGCTCAACTCTAGCAACCCCGTAATTACAGTGTAGATTTTGTTTACACGATATTTTATTAAAAAATCAGTATTGCTCTACCTTCCCTGAGGCCATTTAGGTGAAATATTCATAACTAAAATGCTTTCATTTATTCCAATGTATATTATAAGGAAACAGAAGTTGCTATAGCCTCTTTGTACGATATTTATGGAGTATATGTACTTGTATGAAAGAAGATAGATATACAAATGGATTTGCTAACAATATATTGTACTTACTTACCCATCTCTTAATTTTATGATTTTTATCCTTGTCTGGCACTGTCCTTATTGGAAACGATGCTTCCTAACTTAACGGGAAACGGGCGGGGCTTAAAGTTGACTGCTGAAAGGACTCCTTCGCGCATATGCTGACTTGTGTTATGGCCCTTAAAATAACAGACACACATACACGAACAATCTGCCACTACACACTGGAAGTTCATGCTTTGCCAGAGCTTGCGACCATATGTCAGCTAAGGAAAACTGGAAGAGTATAAGGATGAAGAGAGTCTGTTAAAAATGTCACACATCCTCAACCAAGGGAAGTACCTTGAACAGCTGGCATTGCTGAACAACCAGTGCTGCCATGTCACGGTCGAAAGTGTTTCATCTTGGAATACTTTAATAAAACATTACATCTAGGAATACTACAGTAATTCATGAAAAGCAACAAGGGTTGCCAACTTATACATAACTTTTAAGTGTTGCCAACTTTCGATTATTTTAATAAATGACGTCACCTTGTTTTCTTATTGTCCATTATAGTCATATATACACCATTTTTAGACTTCATCTCCAAAGCGAAACTTGGTCATTAGTGCTAGGTTCGATACCTCACTGGATACGAACTGCTCAAGGAGTATTGGACTTGGTCAAACCTGAATTTTGTGACTGGAAGTACCAGGTAAGATATCAAATGCAAAACATTTACAAGTGTTGACCACCTATAATACACTCGTGTCGTGTTGGGCTGCATAACCAGTAGACCTCAGTAATGTTTTAATACCCCCTTTAAACATTTTGTAGAGTTGAAACAACAACTAAGCAAAAAACTGCCAGCATAGCTAATGACGTCATTTGAATTAAAATTAATCTCATTGGTTGATGAAGCCAAGAAATTGCGGAGAGAACTGAATTGTTTCTTACTGTGCTACAAATGAACCAGGGAACAATGGCGAGCTGTGACTGTACTTTTGCAGAGGTAGCCCTCGAATGTGTGTTGACAAGTCTTGAAGAATGGACACCATGTTTTAGTATAATTTGTGACCAGTACTTTCACGATATTTCTTTTGACTCTGACCATGAATGTGTAGACTTAATCAAGGATATTATTCTACTTCGTACGGTGGACGTATTAACAACTCCCTTGGTTTGCGAACAAATATACCAGAAATTTAGTGAATCCCACACCGATTCTATTGATGTGCTGCATAAATTTATCACTACTTACAAGAAGATGGTAACAGATTCGGAATCTAGAGATAGAATCCGGTTAATCTTGTGGGTGAAAGATACACTGCATTCATGGACTTGCAGTAACGAAGATTGTAACTCTTTTTAAGTTTGAATATACACTGGGACTGGTATATA
>JAGDQP010049211.1:3403-14554 GCA_022664845.1 Lepisma saccharinum | reverse complement strand
AGTGCACTACAAAAAATCTCGTTTAGGTGTTTCAAAACGTCTGGGAACAGCGCGTCTAGTTAATTCTATTCAGTGTTGTGTAAAATTTACTTTATATTTCTTAAAATAACTTTTATATTTTGCTTTCATTGGTCTGTGGCTACGTGCACATCCGACGTTCACCGTATGTACACGTCAATAGAAAATGACATCACAGTTTAAATCGAAATATTGATATCAATTCGAAGTTTACGTGCGTCTCGGGAGAGTAAAATCCAAAGTAACGTGAATCAGTCAGCATACTGCATATCGTTGTCAACAATATCTCATCGTATATCATTACAACAGATTTTATTGTGTAAAAAAATATGTGTGTTCTTTACATCTCTGATGACCTTGTACGGCTATTGTGACACATTTTGTTGCATATACAGTTTATGCCTGTTGCTCCGTTAAAAATAATGCACAAGCACTTCTATAAACACCTAGCGAGAAACAAGTAATCCTAAAAGTGTTACGAAAAGCTATATGTTATTATTATTTCGTTAAATACGCGCTCGATTTGATCAACACATAGAAACATTAAGGCATGCGAAGGCATATTAATGGCGTCAGTTCGTGTTGTAAAGGACACGTATTTTTCTATAAAAATCGCAGACATGATTTTTACGAGCGGATGAAGATGTGTTAGTTTAAGTCAGGTCTACCATGAACTGCAGCAATGTCGAAGAAATTGTTGCTTATTGTGGTGAGGTAGCAGTGACTAAGAGTGAAGGGAGCAGATGGCAACTTCATACATAACTTTACTATGAGTTTGGTTAATTTTGCATTTGAAATAGAAAAAACAACGGGTTAACTTTACTTCAATTCCCCTAGCAATTGTAAAATTTACAGAATCAATTTGTAATATTTCCAAGGTATGTGGTAATGGTGAAACGCAAAATGTAACAAGCTTTCCAGCCATGGAAGTGTGGAAAGTCTGAGGGACTATTTAGGTCAATGATTCTACCAGACTTCCCCAAATTATCGACAACATCAATTTAATTGTTTTCTCAATCAAAAATCGATAGAAAACGTGCGGATCTGCACTTCACACACACACACACACACACATTTAATTTTTACTTTACATCCCAAAACTGAAAATCCTGGCGGAATCCCTGTTTTAGGTGCTTCCGCATTCAGGTCGATCACATGGTCTGACTGTTAAAAGTGAAGTGCATCGCGTATAATGAAAAAATAACCTGACGTTAGCTAACCCGTCTTGGCGCCATCTACATAATATTCGTCATTTTGTAGCAAAATATGTGTCATCCATAAAACGAAATGACACCATTAGTATTCTTCTGCCAGCCGCCATATCTGGTGAACAACTTGAGTACCTAATAATTGAAATAATAATTACACATGGCTTTTCGAAACTATTTGTATTGCAGATTGTCCTCTCTCTCTCTCTCTCTCTCTCTCTCTCTCTCTGTGTGTGTGTGTGTGTGTGTGTGTGTAGGTGCAGAAGTGTATGATAATTGTTTAAAATGAAATGAGTGGTATAGAGCGTACATATAGCTCAATAGCTGGGGGAACAAAAGTAAAATTTATCTAAAATAACTGCACAAACAAATTTGAATCGTCTATCTGGTATATATTGAATTAGTTAAGTCAAAATGAAAGTTGCGTTG
Source organism: Lepisma saccharinum (assembly GCA_022664845.1). Lineage (NCBI taxonomy): Eukaryota > Metazoa > Arthropoda > Insecta > Zygentoma > Lepismatidae > Lepisma > Lepisma saccharinum. The sequence continues at coordinate 12,899 of JAGDQP010049211.1, read as the reverse complement.
ACAGATATAAATGTCCATAATTTCTATAATAATTAATAAATCTCGCTGAAATTTTCGTAAGTGATTCCCAAAACATTGTTATATAATGTAGAAAGGTTTTATCACATTATTACTTACACGAATGAAGTTATTGTCCAAAATACTTCTTACAGAAAGAATCAATTTAGCTCTATTAAATGAGTGACGTCAATACGGATGTTTACGACATTATACAAATGACGTTCTCAAAAAATCTTGAAAAATGCAAAATACGGTTATAAAATATTACTTTTTATCGGAGAATAGTGGCAGGAGTTGAAACCAAGATTAACTAACCATGTCGAGTTATATAATTTACTATTAACATCAAAAACTGTACGCAAAATTGGTCGAACAGACATGTTGCTAATTTGAGTAAGTAACAGAAATATGTGGTAGCTGTCAACATTGTTAACCGGGAATTTCGAAAGGATTTGGAAACTAGAGACGAAAAATTGGCATATGATTATTGAAATCTAATGATCCGATACTTGAAATGTCCGAATTAGGGCAATAGCGGCCCATACTGAAATTTAGAACATATTGTACATTTTGACAAATAATCTCAAAACCAAAATATTACTTTTACTGAAGTGAAAATTTCGAAATAATGTCGCCGCTGAAAAGTCCTGGTAGCACTTATATCGGTTATTGTTCTTTTTAATACGATTTAATATGTTTTACCGGCATGGACGAAATCAGTCGAAATATTATCAAAATATATATACTAAATTTGGTATTTATATTTACCACTTCTAGATAGGCCTCAGGAAGTACAAATGACGAAAAGCCCATACGTCCATCCTTCTAGTCATTAAAATTGGAACTGAACTAACATGCCGAGGGAGAGCAATTCTCCCATCAAACGGAGAAGAAGGCTGATTCACGCGAATCAGCAAAAACACGGAACGAAGCATTGACTAGGGTCTAATCAAAAACAAGCACCAGATCCAAGTCAATGCTGCGTGACTAACGAAAACCTGGATGGATAACGATTAAAACCCAAAGCAAAAATTAAAACAAAACACGCTCAAAGCGTGACCAAAACCAACCAAAGAGAATGAGCTAAGGCGAACACACAGAAAGGAAACAGAACGTAGACTAAAAAAATAAAAGGGGAAGAAAAATAAATGAAAATGTTACAGCAACTAGGTAGCACTTGTCACATGCCCGCAGATTAGGGGTAACTGACCCCTTTGCAAAAACTTGCTCCTCGATCGTACCACAACACATACTCGACATTCACAAAAACACTGACTTTACTCACAAACAAAGTGGGGTTAGACCTTCAATAAGTTTAGGAGAAGATAAAACGCACGGGGAAACACAGATTTGATACATAACAACACACGCACGAGAACAAAGATAACATCACCTGCTCACACTCGACCTCTTAAAACAAATCATTTTCGTCCACTTCCAGCCTCAACTAAAAATCGATGTTTTACTGCAGGCATAATCTAATCTGCTCCATATCTGAAAACATGCAGTGTCGACCTCTCCTCTTCTTACTATATATAATATCCGCAAAATTTTTACTTGTAGCAATACAAGTGCAGTTAACTTTTTCTTTTTTAAATTTAAATAAGTATCAAGCTGAGTTTATACCGCTGATATATCAAACTTTACATCGCAGCCATCCTTTTATAGCAGACCCTCTAAAGGGTTCATCTTGTGTAGTATACATCGTGATGATCTGAGTTAACCAATCAGAAGACAGATAGCTATAATAAGAAAACTGGGCGTGGCCTATACACTAGCTTTTAATAGAATAGTAACTCAACGATTTTAAAATAAAAGATGATGAATTAAATTAGAAACAAAATGTACAAGAACGAAAAGCACGGAAATTCAAAAAATAAAAGAAGAGTAGCTTACCCGAAAAAAGGCGAAAGTAACAATAAGACGCAACAAAAATTTGGCGACTTCTTCTTATCTATTTCTTACATCACAGCAAAAAATGTACTTCTAATCAAACAATAAAAATATGACCTCTAACTTTGAATAAACGAAAAAGAAAAAACAAAGCAAGTTTAAAAGGTGTAGAGCAAAATATGCAATGCCCACCCACAGGTGCGGGTCATTACACCGCGTTTCTGGTCCAATCAAAAACTTGATAAACAAGATTTTAATGTATTAATATTTTTAATTAAAAAAACATTTTCTTAAGTATCTTTAAACAATAAAATCTATTTACCTGATTCAAATTTTAGGTGAAAATGTTAGATCTTAGATAAGAAGCACTATTAAAATACCTTGATCACATGCACGCGAATAACTTGCCGAAGTTTCCATGACATATTGAAAAATACTACAATAATTATTGAAATAATTTCTATTTTACGAGAACTGTAATTTAATTGTTGGTTTGAATGTATAATAATGGTAGAATTACACGAATTACAATTACGACGACATGGGTTCCAGAAATAAACAATTCAATGCATTGTTTTTCCTTAATTGCTGAAAGTGAGATTCCTTCAATTGATTAAGAAGGCTGAGTGTAACGTTGAAATCAAAAGAGCTAAGGGCAAAGAGTATTCTTGTCCTCGTTTAAATTGAAGGAAAGAGAATCAGAGTTGCCACCTTTCTGTTTAAAAAAAAACGAGTCAGTCTCTGTACCGGAGAGGGGGAAGGGGCATTGTATAAGTACGTGAGAGGTCCTACCCTACTTGCACGAAAAATTTTCTAATTGATTTTAGGGACATCCTATAGTAGAACTTGGTACAGGATATCATTAGCATCATTTTTTTTAAAGCGACCCGATAGTGCTTACATGACATTAGATTAGTTTTGTTGTTATGCGCATTTCCGAGCTTTTACGCACTTTGATAGTTGTATATTAGGTTAAAGAAGTCAATTTAGAATAAGGTAAGTGTACCGATTATGACCCGGGTCCCCCAATATGATCCGCCCCCAAGATCTGTGCAGCTTTCCTTTGGTGCTACTAGATATCATCGTAAATTATATCCTCATGACAGTATCTATTGCTGGAAACCTAATCAGTATAATGCATGGATAATGTAGCAATGTGAACATACGTGAACATAAAATGTGTGTAACGCAATGTATTTATTGCATTGTGTAAACTAGCAGGCGCCAGAAAAAGTAAAGAGATACACCCCCATGGACAAAATGCAGTCATAACTGTTTAAAATGAAAGAATTGGGTATTTGAAATGTTTGTACTAACTACTCATCATCATAATGTTTAATAATTAAAACGAAGATAATGCCAGGTAATAAGAAAACTATCAATTCCAATACAAAGAATAACAAGATTAAAACCAAAACAAAGCAAGAGTCATCACATTTAAAACGACCAGAATTTCAGCATCTGCTTCTAAATAGTTCTGAAGAACCGACACTGAGTTGCTCCAAGTCTTGTGAATCTTGGTTTTGTTACCTTTGTCAGGCAGACAAGGTTGCAGACATGCATCTTTGCGTGTCGTAGCGCAAATACGTTCAGTGTGTTAGAATCACCGCTAAAGATCAGGGACCATTTCTTTGTCCCTCGTGTGAGACGTGACGTTCCAAAACTTCTTCGTATTTGTTACACTTCTTCTTATTTACTCATATTTTTTCTTCTTGTATATTCATTTGTTTTTCACAAATTCTGGCATTTTTATTAATACAATATTCTTGATTTTGCAATGTCATATACGTAAATTATGAATGCTTGTAATGCATGTAGTATATATTTATTTATTTATTATTTATTTAGTGACAACACAACAGGCAATGGCATAATTAAAAGTGTTAAGCTTTACAAAGTAGTTGTACAGAGTTTATTGACAATGGCATCTCTAAATTCTTCAGGCGACATATAGCATACGTCCAGATCATTGTGAACTGTACAGATTTGTTAAATATCGTACAAATTCTCCAGATTGGTGACCTCATCTAGATATTGGTTCTTGCCTTTTTACAGTGGAAGAGACTAGCATTATTAACGCGAGTTTTAGATGAAGGGACACGAAACTGTAATGTTGAAACTAAATCCATACAATCGAAATTATTTTGAACATTTTTTTTAAGAAATAACAGACCAGCAATGTTGCGCCTTTGTTCTATGCTCTAAATATTAAAGATATCAATGACTGCATTGTAACTATCATAAGCAGGATAGATTCTAGTTTCTTTAAAAGTCAGGAATTTAAGAAATTTTGATTGGATTTTCTCTAATTGTTGGCAGAGTTTCAATTGATATGGATTCCAAATAAAAGAAGCATATTCTACCTTGGAGCGAACATAAGCATAGTAATTTTTTTCCAATGTTGATATATTGTTAAACTCTCCTCCCGTCCTAATTACGAATCCTAGTAACTTCAAGGCTTCATTTGTTATATTTGTAACGTGTATGTTAAAAGTCAATTTCGAGTCAAAACTGACACCAAGATCCTTAACTACAGTAGGTCTGTTTAGTACTATTTTATTAATGGAATAATCAAATTGATGAGTGGTTTTATTTACATTAAATGATAATACTTTACATTTACTTATGCTGACTCCAAGTTGATTAATAGCACACCAGTTTGCAATACAATGCAAGCTTTGCTGAAGTCTTATGCAGAAATTATATATTACTTTTTAAAAGTAATAAAGTAACTTACAGTAAATTCGGGTTCCTGAAAGTACTCTGTTTCAGGATACCCAATATGACTTTCCGATTCGATGTCCCGGATCGGGGTGCGGAAAATCTGAATGCTTAATGTGAAATGTAGATATAGAAAAGAAAAACACAAGGTCCCTGTGATCCAGTGACTCAGGCCCATAGCCAGTGGTTTCTTCTCAGGGGTGGGGATTCCGCTAGGATGTTCAGTTTGATGGGGATTAAAGTCAAAATTGGGATGGTGTAACTGAAATTTTGCACGGTTTCCATCGATTTTTGACATAATTTTTAAAGTTGCTGGGGGTTCTCGAGGATTTGGTGGTGACACCCCCACAGGAAGAGGGTCTGGCGGAATCACTGCTAAGGGTGCATACTGAGAATTTTTGTTCATCCGCTCATATTTGTACCGGGTTTCGTCGGGACAGTAATTTTTATTGGATCATTAGGTTTTCAGAAAGTTTCACGGGCAATAATGATAGGGCCGAGTAATTATATTTTAGGATTTATCTTTAGACAGTAACACATTATAATTTAAGCGAATTTTTTTGTGAAGTCAAAATAGGTAACCAAAAGAACAAGATTAGATTCTGTGTTTGAATTCGAAACGCTTCTTCTTTAGACAATGCATTGAAATGTATAATATACTGTAGCCCATTGGCTGGAACAAGGATGCGACATTTATTTTGCTTTCGAAGCTGATGGATGTTTTCATGTGTGAAATTTTAGTATGGAGCGAAAGCAAAATTTCCGTATCTTTGAAAACGAAATTCTGCTGAAATATTTAAGAAGTTGTTGAAAACCAAACTACGAACAACGTTTCCATATGAAGAAGTCAGGGAGACGCTATGGGATCTGCCCCCACCCCCAGTAAAATTATCTTCATCTCACGAAAATCATTTATGTGTTTAACCTCATTATGATCGGTGCTCTGCCCAAAAGCAGGTCCTGACGCGAAGGCTGGGCAAGGTGAATTGTGGGTGGTTTGCAATTGCTTTCCATTGGATGCAGATAAGGTCCTAAGAATAGAACCTACAGTTTAATGTGGACTCCGAATCACTTGTACCTCCAGCAAGAATTGAACCCGTGATCAAGGGTGTGCTAGAAGGTATCCCTTTCGCGCTACCCCTTTATTAAATAGTTAGATTTGTTCCGAAACTTTTGTTCAAAAGTTATAACTCTTCTGTTCCGAGCCCTTTGTAAAATTATTGGAAGCAAACTCTTGCCCAGGATCCCTTAATTATAAGGCAGCGATCTTTACCAACCTCTCACTCACAGGAACTGTCTAAAATAGGAAGTAAAATATCTGGAGGCTTCTCCCCCACCAAATGTCTCCGGCAACCTGCATTTTGTAGCTTGTGATCCGCTTGCATTTCGTATGAAACTTGCAAAATGGAAATACTGATTAAAAGCATATTGTTACGTGTTTATGTCGATATTCCCACGGGATCTGGATGCATGTATGTCTACTACTTTGTTCCACTATTTACATTTCATGTATTACAAAAGTAGGTTGAATCCAGTATAAACGCACCCCAACCTAACGATCCCAAAAGTGGATCACACAGACAAATAGGGTCGCCAGGAGCCTAGAGTACCCACGCAACGCATCTAACCTAAACTCTAGCTCCAAACATTTTCTACACCCCAGACGAGCGGTGCAGAAATACCTTCCAGATTTAAGAATATCTGGGAAAGAGGATTCCAGATCCTTGTGATCGCTGTAAAAAAAAAATAATTTAGATCGAGGGAGGAAATACCGGTAAGGCGACACCTCCAATCTTTTAATTAGATCGTCAGTTCATACTCCGAAGTACCAGCTGGTTCAGATTAGCGACAGATTAAGAAAGAAAAACGCAAATCTTTACTTGGGAAATAATCTCAAACGATGATACGCATAACGACTCATATGTGACTCATACGGTGTCTTTACTCACTTAAGTCTACAGGGTGGCAAAAGACCATGTCTTACCTTTACCTTAGTAGGGCCCACACCTGTAGTCTGGAATCGCAATTCCTGAAATAAAGACGAACGAACACATACGAATGACGGTCGCAACTCAGTCCAAACGTAGTGTCATAACGCAAAACGCAAATAATATATATTCACACAAATCACATGCTGGAGTCACTTCATATTTCAATGCAGAAATAACCAGAAATTCAATATATAGTTCCTTTCAGAAGTCATCACTTCTCAGCTGGCGAAAGAATCCTACCACTGGTCTACGGATTTATGAACCGATCTAATCTAATTAAAATATCATCACTTATAACGATAGGTTTACCGAAACACATAAATAATGAGTATCAATTGCTGTCAACTTCACGTAACGATTCATAGCTAATTTCCAATAGATATCAAGACAAACATTAAATAACTCACTGCACATTATAAATATTACTCAACACTGTACGAGGATTATCAACTAATGCCTTAGATCCTACCTGGTTAACTGAGAGGTTTCTACACTACGTTCACTGAATATAAACTCAAGATTGTTTTCGAAGAAATATAAAAATTTCAGAACTCAATTTATTGCTTTGAATTTACATATTTCGCGCTTTCGGCTATGATAACTTTATCAGAATCTGAACAGAATTACTGTTGAATTGTAAAACAAACAAATTTGAATCGCTGGTATACATGAAAGCAGGACTGAAAGTTATGTAGTCACACATTAATGTCCATAATTTCTGTAATAATTAACAAATTTCGTTGATTTTTTCACAAATTATTTCCGAAATATTGTTGTACAATTTAGAAAAGTTTTAGTACAGTATTACTTACACGAAAGAAGTTCTAGTCCAAAATGCATGGCAATTAAAGAATCACTTTAACCTTAATAATTTGGTGACGTCATTACAAATGATTACTACGTTATACAACAGACGTTCTGAATAAATTTTGAAAATACAAAATATTGTTATAAAATATGAGTTTTTCATTGGAGAATAGTGGCTGGAGTTGAAACCAAAATTTATCGAACCATGTCGAATAATATAAAATTTACTATTAACATCGAAACGGTACGCAAAAATAGCCGAACAGACATGTTGCTAATTTGATCAAGTAAGGAAAATATGCGGTAGCTGTCAAACATGGCTAACCGGGAATTTCGAATAGATATGGAAAACTGGAGACGAGAAATTGTCATATGTTTATTGAAATCCAACGAACCGATATTTATAATGTAAGAATTCGGTCAATAGCGGCCCCATACTAAAATTTAGAACATATTGTACATATTAATAAATAATCTCAAAACAAAATATTAAAATTTAATACGGTGAAAATTCCGAAATTATGACGTTGAAAAGTCCTGATAGCACTAGTATCGGTTTTATTCTTCTTAATAAGATATATTATATTGCATCGGAATAGACGAAATCAGACGAAAATCGAAAATGATGTTAAATTTAGTATTTATATCTACCTTTCGTAGACAGGGCTTAGGAAGTACAGGTGACGGAAAGCCTATGCATCTAGTCGCTTCGTTTAAAAAATTGGAACTGAACTAACATGGCGTGGGAGAGCAGTTCTCCCAGCAAACGGAGAAGAAGGCTGATTCACACCAATCAGCAAAAAACAAGTCACGAAGCATTGACTAGGGCCAATCAAAAACAAGCGTTAGATCCAAGTCATTGCTGCGTGACTAACGAAAACCTGGATGGATAACGATAAAATCCAAAGAAAAATCCAAGCGGAACACGCTCAAAGAGTCTGAAACCAACCAAAGAGAATGAGCTAAAGTGAACACACTGAAAGAAAACCAAACAGAGACTAAGAAAAATAAAAGGGGAGAAAATAAAATAAAAATGGAACAGCAACTCAGTGATGTTCAGATCTGGTGATTACGGGACCCAGGGGAGGTGTGATAGCTCCTGGTCATGCTCCTCAAACCATGATTGCACCGTTTTTGCAGCGTGACAGGGTGCCAAATTATCTTGCTAGATGCCATCACCATCCGGGAACAATGTGTGAGCCATGAGTAGAACCTGGTCCCCAAAAATGGCCTCATACGCCTTAGCATTCATAATTCCATGCAGGGCTATGATGGGACCTGCAGAAAACCACGATATCACTGCCCATACTGTAACAGAACCACCCCCATGCTTTACAGTTGGGCGCAGACAGTCTGGATCATAGGCCTGCGACGGTGTTCTCCATACGTAAACACGACCGGTTGTTGGAAAGAAGGTGTAGGTCGATTCATCGGAATACATTACGTGTTTCCACTGATCAAGCATCCACTCCTTGTGGTCCTTGCACCGCTGGATACGCCGCTTCGCATTTACTGCTGTGACCAGAGGTTTGGCGATCGCGGCCCTGCCATGAATTTTCATTTTATGAAGTTCCTGTCGCACTGTTTTTGATGAAACCGGGTTCTGTAGGCCGGAATTGAGTTCAGACGTAATTTTCGTTGCAGTGGTCTGCTTTTTAGCTGCTACAATCCGTTTTAATGCCCTCCTGTCCCTATCAGACAGGATTGTCTTTCGACCACTGTTGTGCTTTGCAGACGTTGTTTGCCCATGCATTGTGTATGCCCTAGTGACATTGGACACAGTGCCTGTCGATACCCCCACAATGGTCGCCACTGTTGTCACTGAAGCTCCAACCAGACGGGCACCAACGATCATGCCTCTTTGGAAGTCTGTCAGGTCGCCCATCTTACCGCACCACTTGCACACCACGACACTCACAGGTGAACTGGGTACTACTGACGGAAGAGGAAGGTCCACATGACACATTGAAAACAAAACACGATCTGCAACAGCAACACGTGGTGTACAGTGGCGGGCCACACTTACGTGTCCTGTATGACGTGTTTTTAGATTTTTTGTCCAACCCCTGTATATATATATATAT
>JAGDQP010049210.1:0-14555 GCA_022664845.1 Lepisma saccharinum | reverse complement strand
TTTTTTTGACAAAGTTCACAAATTACATATTCCCCTAAATAAATGTTAAGTGGAAGCTGTTGCTAAAATAGTAAAGTATATAAGATTTACCTGTATATTAACATGAAATTTACCACAGTATCGTTTAGTGGCCACAGGTAATTAATAATCACTCACATGTAGAAAGCGAGTAAATAAACATAAGAGATAAGTTGCTGTAGTGGGTCATAAACCTTGGTATCGTATTACTCCGGTTGTAAAACTGAGAAGTTCCTATAGAAAAGTCTTCATAAATGTGTCTCTTTGACCGTTCGGGCTTAGTATATTATCCCCACATTATCAATCCAGTATTTTTACCTGCAATATTTTAACATAAGGGTTCCCTTTTTCTCATTGAGTTGAAAAAGGGAAAAGCTTTAAAGAGCAATAAAAAACGTACATCCCACAAAAATGATTATATATGGTTATTTCTACAGTCCTTGTAAGCAGAGGATAGAGTTTGTAATTGGTTAAGACCTTGTCGTATCGAGCACTTTGAAGATATGTTTCTAATTTTCCCCAAATGTAGGTACTTGGAGTTTCTTCCTGTTTTAATGCAACGATTCAATTGGAGATGTTAACAATTGGAAATACCATTATACAAAGAAGCTCATTTATCAACTGGATATACATTATACATTGTGGGATATGCAAACAGATGTTGAATTTCATCTCGTATTGATTTTGTTATGAAGACATGGTTATTGTGTACGAGTATTATTGATTATTCAGTGTGTACTAAAGTTATTTGTTAAATGATGATTCATGTACTTATGAGACGTCAAAATAAGATATTAGAAAAGTATTAAACAGGAAGCATAAAAATGACTATTATCAGTGTGATTCTTTTGAGCTTATTTGGACGTTGTTTTACCTTGATTGATGGATAAGCTGTATGGTTCTTAGATATAAAGGTTGTAGTTCATTATAACGAGATTAATTTGTAAAAGTATCGATCAACCCCAATTCCACAAACCTAATAGATTACATTAAATCTGTATATTATGAAGTGTGTCATGTCGTGTGCACTGAATGATTACGGCAATCAGTAAAGTTTGGTTGAGCTATATTACTATTGAGTTGGCTAGATGGAATTAGGTAATTAGCAGGGTTAGGATTTCTAGGGACAATTTTCTTAGGGAAAAGGGAGGGGAAATGTTCTAAAATAATACCAAGAAAGGGAACAAAAAGGGTCAAAAGGTTTGGTCTGGTATATTTATCAAAAATTACAAAAGTTTTAGTACAAATTACCAGTACAGAGATAGTTGTTTTTGTTAAGTTATATATCAGTATCATTCACCAGAAGAATGAAGAAAATAAGCTCTTGTACCTCATAATATTACGGATCCCATATTTTTTAAAAGTAAATGCGTTTCTTCTGTCTGGAGACAAGACGTTGATTTTATGGAATTTATTTATGTGCTTTCGCCATCTCAGGCCTAGGCCGATTTAATGTGGCAGTAAAAATGTTGGAAGGTAGTTGACCAGGTACAATTCCAGCATTTGGCTGATATGACTGATGAAAAAACCCTGGAAGAACTTTCAGTCAGGATGGGAAGCCTCTGGGATTGTTCCCAGGACCTTCAGATTGCTAAGCCACCTTGTAGAGTATAATTTCCGCCTGAGTAGAAGCTGCACACACATCAATGTTAAATTCCTTTGAGTTTTAGATCTTCGAAGAACACTGCTTAAAGGCATTTTGTAAAATAGGCTGTTGGGATTTTTTTTGCAGAGTTTTCTTCTTTTGATCCTTCAAGTTTGAAATATGTTGTTGTGTGCGATCTCGCTGGTGTTTTGCATTTAACGTGATTCCCTGAATTGCAAACAGTGCATCGTATAACAAAAAGTTCTATCAGTTTCAATGAAATTCTGCTTGAATTCTTGAGTCCGGGCGAAAAATCTGGATTTGTATACGTTCTTCATGACGAAATCTTGCATTAAACTTGTTCAGCAACAAATATACATGCACTAACAGGAGACAACTGAATCCAGTGAAATTACTTGTAAAAGTAGAGAATGCAATGAATATACAGTAGTAGACTCCCTACACAATATTTGTGCACTCGGCTCACGACTGACGTAAAATTCATTATAACCAATTGCTGTTTTACGGATAGTTCGAGTAAAGCAAACTTTTATCAAGTGCCAGAGAGTGAAATTCCTCATTGTTATTACAAGTGTACTTTGCCTTGAATCCCGTGTTCACCTTGATGATACGTAATACAAATTGCCATCCTAATGGAATTCAAAAGTAAATAAAATGATAAAATGTGCTGTGGAAAATATTAAAAAAGTAGCAGTAAAACGGGAAAAGGGAAGATTATGGACAGAGTGGTGCCAAAAAGGAATAAACGCCTCCAGAAAAGGATAAATGGTGCTGGAAAATCGCTCAGTTTCCAACTGGTGGCAACATATCACAGACTGGTTAGTTTCAGATACTCCTAATTTGCTCTAGAAGAAAAAAGTTCGCACCTAAAAATCCTAACCCTGGTAATTAATCTCACCTTACTCTATTGATTATAATTGTAAGTGAGATACATAATAGTTTGAAGCTTTCATGCTATGATATTAACGTCGACAATACTGAATCAGTAGCAGGTAAACCATCTACCAGATTTTATGTTTTACAAATAAATAAAAACTATGTGAAAGTTGTTACTTATGTTTTGGGATGCTAAATCATCTGAAAAGGTAAGTTGCTATTAAGCCCTATAATAATGATAGCATGCGTATCTGTTGGCTTTCTTTCATTCAAATCATTTACTAATGTGCTACACAATCGGCATTACTGAAGTTGATACTAAACTAATGACAAACCTAAGTTAATAGAGACTAACCTAACGACAAAGTATACAATTACGCAGCCTAACAGACCTAATCTAGTTTGCATGTTTCGTAATAGTAATACTAACGATACTTGTAGAGAAAAGGGCCAATTAATTGCAATAATGTGTCATACATTTCTAAAATAATGTTAACTACCTTAGAATAAAACTGGCATTGATCAAATTTATAAAAGATCTCGTTTCATCTGGGAGGTATCTAAAATTAGGCCCATGCAAATAATCTTGGTTAGGACAATCTGATCTACAGCCCTTACCATAGTTCCAAAGTCGAAGATGATAAAGCCTAAACTTACAATAAATAAAACAATAACTGTGAACAATATATTATCAGTTATTGCTTGATAATGTTCACTTCAAAGCAGAAAGGTAGAACAAATAATTCATACATTTAAATATTCTTTTGATTCTTTCACTTCAATTCCCACGAACAAGATGATACCTTATGTACCTAATTTGATGGTTTGATCATCGGACAATCAGTAAATAGAAGGAACAATATACTTATAAATAAAACGTATGGCCCATATCAATTTTACATGTTTCTAATTACTCAATTTTAAATATAAGTAATTGTCCTCTTTGCAAGAATTCGAAGTGTTGATCTGGTTTTCCTCTTTCAAGTATGATGATAATATGTATTACCTTGCCCAGTTTGTGTTTCTACATGTCAGATAAGTAATTCGTTATTGCTCATAGCATTGCTACTTATTAAGTATTTTTTAAACTTGTCATCTTCGCTTTTAGAACAGATTTCGCATCCCCTTTATACTCGCCCCCTTGCTTAAGAATAAAAGTTTAAACTAACATTAGCCAATGTATCTGAATCGAAGCGTTTGAATACTTCAAAGTTACCCACGCATATGAATACGGTTTAGATGTTAACAAGTAGATCCTGTAAATAGCCATACTACCCATGTTTGGTAGAGAGTACCATGTTAAGGTTTTAGTCACTATATTGGTCCTTTTATACCCTTCTAACTTGGAAGATGGACTTCACCACATATCCTAACAGGAAGCCTTGTATTATGGAATAGTGTATACCGATCATTATAGAAAGTGAAGAAAATATCAAGAAATTTAAGATATTTCCTTATCCTGCAGCGTTATTGAACCGAACACCACTTATTATGTGCAAAGTAGATAAGATAAAATGAATTTTATGGGCGGTAACAGCACTATGGCTTACGCTCGTCCCGATGTGCAAAATAGCCACATGAAGATATTTGAAATATGATTGACTTACCGAATCTGGAGAATGAGTATACTTACAATCAATATACAGTGTTCTAACAGACTAATCTAGGACTTACAATATTATTTCTCAAGGTTAAGTTAAAAGGAGAAGAGCAGTGGGGAACTGCAAAGAAGACAGTATATCACTGTTAATAGAAGCTTGCATATGGACTAAAATTGACCAACGCTTGGCTAAAATAAATAAAATCAGGTAGGTGGGGAAACAAGTCGATGTGTGATGTGTTGAACAAAAGGTGATTTCAAGTGTTACCAATTTCGCTTCGCAGACTTCACCCTTCCAAAATAAAAATTCTAAAACTTGATTAAAATTTGTATGGAAACAACGTATTAAAATTTCAATTTGATAAATATTTTAAACCTACTTACGGTTTACCTGTGGGCAGTGCTGCATCTTCTAAGCTAGCCTTGATAGTCCTGCATAATTTGTAGTTGTAGGTATTTTAGCATATTGACTTTTAATATGTATTTCAGGGCTATTTTACACAAGAAAAACAAACAATTGCTCGGAAACAATATTCACCAGAGAAATGAAGATCATCTATTTCTTTTTACTTAAAAATGTACATGAGAAGCAATAAATTTGAAACAATTCAATACATCAACGCAAAATCCTTACGTAACTGGCAAAATATTGCCATATTTGGATCAACATTTTGTTGAGGACATTAAATTTTTGCACCAACCAACAGTACTTACAAACATAAATTAAATATTTAATTAAAACATAATTACATTAAAATGAGTAGAAAATAAACACACTTCTCAGCTGATACAACTGAACCAAGATAAACTATAATAATAAGTTTAGGATGAAATAAAAGCGAGATGCCATTTAACAATGATACAGTTTAGTAGACATGGCTACGGATATGCCCAAAGCTCAAAGTAGAAATCAAAAGGATTTTCAAAATTAGCAATTTGAAAATTTCCACGATATTAACTAATCTCAAGTGCTTTAAAACATAATACAATTAATATTGCCTTAATAAAACAGCCAAACCGAGTTCTTTGGTAAATTTTAGGCACCAACACAGAATGCAACGACACACAGAATAAAATAATTTTTTTCACAGTTGTCACAAATTAGTGCACGACAGCACCAAAACTATCGGTAACACAGTTAAAAATAATTTGACATGTGCACATATCAAATCCTGGTATCTGTGATTTGTTACAGGATCCTATATTTTGTAGTGAGCTTCACTTACTTATAAATACAACCCACAAGTGTTAAGATTATTACTACAGGATTCACGAACAACAACAGCTACATCTTTTACTATCTTGATCAATCTACAATTAACACTCAATATAAAGCTGTATCACAAAACTGTTTACTAAGAATTGCGATCGTTTTTCATCTTTGTTTGCTTTGAATATATACAAATTAATAAGTGCATTTGAAAACAAATGTATTATTTATTTTTGCAAGCGGTCAAATTCCTTTCAGTGTAGACCTTCAAAATTGTTTACGTAGTTTTCTTGTTATAACATAATATTAAAGTATAACAAAACAGGTGTTCAGTGGTGTTTTTGATAGCGTTTTGTAAACACTCTTCGAATGTTGTTCATATTGTATGTTACTAAATTATGATTGGTCAGTCATAACACTACATTCACAGTATACCGTTCTCGTACATTGAGAATATTAGCTTGATTTAAGCTAGTTTACTTCTGGGAGGAGGCCATACCACAACCTCTAAATAAACACTTAAGTGGAGAATGTTAGGTTATATAGGTCAGGTTAGTTTATATTAATTTACGGAAGTGATGAAACTAGATGAGACGGTACGGAAGTATAGGTCCAAACCAATGTGAAGATATTTGTGGCCTTTAACCATCTGTGGCTGAGACCAGGATAGCATAGGGGAAAGAATGCAGCAAGAAGTCAACCAGTGCTTAACTTGAAGGTACCATTCGGCATTTGCCTGGTATGACTGAGAAACTAGTCACGATGGTAGGCCGCTGGTATCGTACCCAGAACATCCCGAATGCAAAGCCAAAGCTCTACCAACTGAGGTATGGTCTCGTCGATCAATCACCGGAATCGGAACAGTGACAAGTTCTACAATTATAGTTACTGTACTGGATCGGTGTAAAATGTGGCCATGTATTGGTCGTAGAACAACAACATTTTGATAGGAGCAATGACTGCTCTGATTCCGGAGCAAATTATACGCAGCTGTGCAAGCTGTACTCAAGCCCATTTCTCTATCAAATCTGCTCCCAACCTAATTTGAAATGGAGGTAGGTGTGTTGAAAGTTGAGGTTCTTGTGTTGATTTGTCCTGGAATGACCCAGCAGTGATGCTATTATTAGTAGTAAGAGTAGTAGTTGTTATTGTTGTTTTTGTGGTGCTGGAGGTGGTGGCGAACAGCCAACGTTTAATTACATACGTGATGCGGACTGAAAAAATACGGTGATTGTGGGTGAAGTTACAATGAAGCGTCGTGTTGATAACAGTGCCGTTGTTCTACAACATGCTGACAATGATCGTCTTCTCAGGCGCATTAAAGTATTTACAGTGTGTCGGATGGACGGACGGACGGACCGACGTAATTTCTCAATGTTTGCATGCAGTACTCTTCAATAAGTTGTTTTCAATCGAAGACATTTTTACCATAAGGGAATTTTACGCCCAGACGCGTTCGGTAAAGGTATGGTGTATGCAAATAACCCTTGCACTTTGCAGGGACTGAAACATTACTTGAATTTTTCTCATGCGGAACTATAAGCTGCCATGTGGAAAATATTATCCCGTACCCAACTTGGTCCTCTGGTTAATGGTGACTACTTTCAACACTTATTATTTTACATGTTTAATAATCATTTCAATTGTATGGTACGTATTGTATATTAATCGGAGCGCCACTAGATTTCGGTGCTGCACCTTGTACTTCCGTATATTCAATATATAACCAAAAACCTAAAACTATCAGATGCTGATCTTTTACTCTCTTACAATCAATACCTTATATATACATCGTATAATACAAAATTTGAAGGGCATAGCCCTAGACATACGTAATAAAGTACAACAGAATAGTATCAGCACTACTACTAGCTCACATCCGAGTAACAATTATTGAAAAAGGAAATCTGTAGTGGCTTTCAAGTAACACAGTGCACTCAGTTTCCGACAGAACTTGCAATGCGCCTTCATTGGTTTGCAGAATTCGAACTATATGTAACTCATGATAGTGCTGAAAGTTGAAATGCATAATAAATACTTAATCAGAATACATCCATGTTCTGTTTGAATATCTTGAAGTATCAACCGGAATTGTAATTTACTTACTATAAAAGTAGGGTCACATGTGGAAAAAAAAGTTTTCAATTACACCGCGGGAACAAAGCAAGATTAAGCACGTATCGTATGACAAAAAAATACAATTGAAGTCTTCGGTATTACTTTTATCATCTTATTAATTCACTTATCACAACTGCATTATAAATGCAATCTGAAATCTTCAAAGATTCTCACAGTATCACAACATCGAACCGAAAATTATATATATCCATGAACATGAGAGAACCGCTGCGTATTCTTGCTTTCTGTTGTAAAAATATGAAAACACTTCTTAGTTCATAGATACTCAAATTCAACAACCATTCACTGCACTTCTCATGGTAAGTAGTTTACACACAGACCCACTTTTCATGTAACAAGATATTTATTTACTGTTTTGATAAATATGAATAGTTCATAAAATCCAAGCAGTAATTTTGAAGTTTTTTTTTCTTTTTCACCAAGGGAGATCACTGAAATATCTCGATTTTTTATTTTATTAAAAGATATAATAGAACGACGATTACAGCTATTATACATCATAATGATGACATCATGTATAATTGTTATTACTACAGTTTCATAATACAGACTGAACAAGTCACAGCGGTCACTTTAAGATTTCATAAAAAATTATGTAGAGCGCATCGTTCGAATACGAAGTAGCTATTATTTTGGAAGTCCGACTCTGTTGCTATGTCTAATAGACATAAAGCCCACACAGGAATTTCGAAAATAACTATTAGCGTTTCAGGTTGTGAAGTCAGTTCATCATGGTTGAGATTGGGATTGTCTTTTATGAAGTTCTCTACAGGTTGGCGTATTAACAATTCACCATCTTGAATCAACAACTGTCCACATTTTTCAGCTAACTCCAGGATGTTCACAAGAATCTTTTTGGCATATGTTGCAAATTTAACAAAAATGTCATAATCTCCTTCTTCATCAGCTTTGTAGCTTAAAGTAAACTGACAACGTAAGTATACCAATCCTGTAATGTTCTTAATTTTGACGTAGCCATTGTTATCTGCTACTAACGAAGCGTTGAGCATATGTACCCCTGTGTGAGAACTGAACTTACTATATGTATATAAACATACATTTTGAACTAATCGTTTTAGCTTGTTAAGTTTTAGTATTTCCATATCATGTGAATATCTGTTCGACTTAATGTTGGAAAAAAGTACTTGAATTTCATCGAGGATTTCACAATAAAGGTACCATTTATTTTCGTTAAGTCTGAAGATAAGAGCTACTGTTTCAACCACTTCGACTTGTTTCATAATATCTTGTAAGAAATACAATAGTATAAGTACATCAACTTCCAAAGCTTTACTGTTAACTAAAAATTTAACATTTCTGATCTTCATTTTGATATCATGTTTTATTTTTCGAAATGAATATCCTAACCAACGGATTGACAAAGAATTCACATCACGAGATACAATTCGTAGGGACTTAACTTCACTAAATGTTAAATATGAGACTATAAGGTAAAAAACATCTTCTGTTAAAGGTATCTGTTGATCCAACTTCATATCACTTTTCAAATCGCATGCTTTTTCATTTTGAGCTGTAATTTTGGCTCTTAAAGTGACCAAAATTCTCCAGATATAAGTTGACAAAATTTTAAAAATGCGAAACACCAGTTCGAGTAATTTATTCATTGTGCAATTGCAAAAACTTTACACCAGTAACTACCGAAGACTTACAAGTTCATGGATTCTACTAGAAATGCAATAGATGTAAGTATCAACTGGACCATTTCCACGATTTAATATTCATTGGCTGAATGGCGCGTGACGTCACCTGGAAGGAAATGTACATTATAGGCAGCTTAAGATAAGCGCATTGTTCGTTATGCTAGGCGTTTTCTGAAGATTTCTATGATCTGCATTTTTTAAATTAATTAACGAATTTATAACGCTCCAACTACTATCCAGACAAGAAGTACAATCTGAAGTGCTGTGACAAATTATTATTTTTCCTTCAATTGGTTTCTTTCGATTCTCCATCACCTTCAATTGCAAGAACCGCTAGGATCGGGCCCTCTACAAGTATTCGCGTGAACTTCATAGCTTTCATACACACTAAATTCAAAGAGCGGAATTTCACTCGATTTGAGAGGAAAGAGGAACCGCTCTTTTAGAGTGAATTATCATCGGCGGAAAGATAAGAAATTTCCGCTCCAAAAGATGGGATCTTTGGTAGTTTATTTCGATGGGAACATAGATGATATTTTTTAGGTGGATTTCTATCTATTCAAATAAATTTTTCCTCTTTGAACACGAAAATGTAAAAAGCTGCAAAAGAGAACATTTATTCATAAGTAATTTGAAAGAAAAGTAATGTACTTATGAATTAAAACGAGTAAAAAAAAACTTACTCTCGGGGAGATTTGAAACTGGTACCTTCCGACCAGCTACCCAACGCCTTAACCCCTATAAGTTTGTAAAAAAAAAGTTATGTGGGCCAGTCTAGTAATTGTTGACTTCGGTCCGTCACGATTATCCATCACGTTTGAGTTAAAAGACATCCATGCGCCTGCCGGGACTCGACCTCGGGACCTTCGTCTAACGTCTTAGGCCGCACGGCTACCCAGTCAGCCTATAGCTTCGTCTTTCGATAACTTTCTCAGTAACAAATGGCGGTGAACAAGGTACACTAGTACCCATGATGCATTGCGAATCGCTCATTCAAGTTTGAAAAGATAAATTACTTCTAAAAGAACGGAATTCCATCTAGAAAGAGGACATTGTCCATCCAAATCGAGAGCATTTCGTTGGAAACCACACTTTTCGATTGAAAATTCCGCCCTAAAAAGAATGGTCCTTCTTTCCACACTTTTGATTTAGTGCGTACGTAAAATATATATATATTAATTCCTTATTCCACAGGATTCAATCTAAGGTCATAAGCGCTAACATTTCTGTAAGTGGACACCACATACAATGAATGTAACTTCTGCAATATTGACATTCTTTTTTCTTTGTCTCCTCTCTCTTTCTCTATTTCTCTGCTGATGTGTGTGTGCAGTATTCGATTTAGCGGGGAAATGCTGTGGGCTTTTCCCTGATGCCTGTGGATTTCTTCCCCGACTGTAGATTCCGAATATAATCCCAATGAGAGATAAAATCTTTGTATTTCTACCGAAACAGATAATAGAGAAAATCTTACAAGCAATCGCTAGTTTTATGATCCCCTCTCATAATTACAAACAAATTGAACACTGAGTATGTGTGTGTGTGGAGGAGGATGCTTTTACAGCTTTGTATTTTGACTCCAACCTTTGAGTGAGATGCTTTCTTAATCTCTAGTCTTCGTGCGGTGCAGATCCCAGTGATAAATCACACACTCATAGACAATTTTGGTAGACCTATTTGCTTTGAGATGAATTTACTACTTTTATGTCTAATGAACGCCCCACTAAAAATTATTATTTGCTGAATTCGTTTAAATATGGTAATTTTGACTACAAAAAATAGTGTTTGAATAAGAAATTGTCAGAGATACCAATGAATCTAGTCTCGTGGGGTGTGTGGGAACCCCAACGTATTGTGTTCTTGATTAATTTATATTTATATTTTATTATGGAATATTTTACTAATGAACAAGTCATTTATTCTTTCGTTTACACAGAAACACCATACAAATTCACTATACACAAAAATAATTAATAAATAATCACACAGCAGAACTGTAACCAGTCGCAAGGGGTCCGCACAGATCCCAGCTATGAAATAATACGTTCACGCTGCAACGCAGCTCAAGGTGAACTAACTTCGTAAGCACCAGTAGGTAAAGTGGAATGAAAAAATCAGCTACTGGGAACGTGCAGAGAGGTCTGTAACAAGTCACTCATACAAGCTGATTCAATTCAAATATCTATTTGCGGGTCTGTGCACAACCCAAGCGATCGCGTTGCACTCTATCCCATTTTGTCTAATTTGGGAAAAATATAATTTGTGACTATCAACAATAGTAATAATAAAATTAATAAAGAATTGGATACAAATTAATAAGATAATTGATACCAATAATGAAGTCGGAACTGTTGAAACAATACAGATTTAATTACAGTACAGTACATATTTAAATTGAATTATAATAAAAGTACATGTGTAGTAAATACAAATTATAAAATAAATGCAGAATATAATGACAAAGGTTGAGGTGATTTACTATTAGTTATAATTAAGAATTATTAGATTAATTCTGATGAGCAAGATTAATCAATGATGATTTGCCATTTCCTTCCGTCGTATGAAGATAACGTGCTAAGTATAGTTTTAAGTATATTCCAAACAAGTACGTTAAATCACTCTCAACTGAAAATTGAACCCGGGCCCTTGACTAAAAGGCAAAGCGTGAAACCGTGCAATCATCGGGGAGCGTAATACTTCAGTAAAAATAGCAATGAACCTAGAACAAACTGCAACAGAATTTCTGACAGCGGTTTCTAGATAAAAAATTAGTCCTGAAAACGATGCATCACTGTAACTCTGTTCATAACTTCAACATGGCGGAAATGAACAAAATGGCGGATTTTCACAGGCTATTTATGTATGTCTGTATGTAACTTTGTTACCTCGTAGAGACAAAGTTACTTGAGCGATTTTAACAAATGGGGTGTCGTTGCATTAATCTTGATCTATACTGTCTCCTAAGCTATAAGAACCTATGAAATAAAAATCCAACAAGGTGGAAGTCAACACCATGGCGGATTTTCACCTGTTATATATGTATGTATATAAGTTTGTTACCTCGTAAAGCCTAAACTACTTGAACGATTTTAACAAATAAGGTGTCTAAAAAGCTTTTGATCGAGAAGATGAGAAAAAAGCTTTGGATTCACCTTGATCCATACTGTATCCTAGGCTATATGAAGCTATGAAATAATAAACACAACATGGCATAAATTAACAACATAAAAGAAATTTTAACATGGTATTTATGTATTTATGTAACTATGTTACCTCGTAGAGCCTAAACTACTCTAGCGTTTTTAACAAATGGGATGTCGTTAAATTCATCTTGATCCATACTGTGTCCGTAGCTATAAGAAGCTACGAAATTGAAAAATCCTACATGGAGGAAATCAACAACATGGCGGATTTTCACCTGCTATATATGTGTGAATGTAAGTTTGTTACCTCTTAGAACCTAAACTACTTGAGCGATTTTAACAAATAAAATGTTGTTGGATTCACCTTGATCCATATTGTGTCCTAGGCTATATGAAGTGATGAAATAAAAATCCAACATGGCGGACTTTGACCTGCTATATATGTATATATGTAATTTTGTTACCTTGTAAAACCTAAACTACTTTAGCGACTTTAACAAATGAGGTGTCGTTGGATTTTATCTTGATTCATACTGTATCCTAAGTTATATGAAGTCATGAAATAATAAATCCAATATGGTCTATTTTAATTTCAGAATCATTTCTCATAGTGGTTTCTAGATGAAAAATATGTGCTGAAAACAAAGGAACAAGGTCTATCACTGAACCCTTTGGCAGAATTGGAATTAATACCTTATTTTGATACATTTTATAGCAGATTGTTTCTATTCACTGTAAATTCAAGTTAATAATAACTCACAAATTACATGGTTCATAATGAAAACAACAAAAAAGAATTAGATTTTATTTATAATACTTCATGCGGAAAACCTCGCACCTGCTAGAGCTTAATTTTCACTTCTCTTTATTCCCATGAGCTCCTCTACACAGTTGCCAAGTCATGGATGAGGTTAAGTCACTTCGAATCTCTGTATTATGTTACAAACGCATTTACGAGTCCGGACTACTTTTGCTCCCGAATAATAAACATTTATTTCAGTGTACAATTACTTGAACGCTATGCACTAATGGCTTAATCCTTGTGTGTGTGTTTTTTTTTTACAAATTTAACTCAAGATTTAAGCATGTTTCATCTCATTTATTGTTTCATCTCATTTATTGTTTCATCTCATTTATTGTTTCATCACTCCATACATCTAAGAGCACAGTAGAGATGAAGATAAATCCAACGACACCTCACTTGTTAAGATCACGCAAGTAGTTTAGGCTCTGCGAGGTAAGAAACTTACATAAATACATACATAGCAGGTGAAAATCCGCCATACTTTTGATATCCGCCATGTTTGATTTATATTTTCCATAACTTCATATAAACTAGGACACAGTATGGATCAAGGTGAATCGAACGAAACCTTATTTGTTAAAATTACTAAAGTGGTTTAGGTTCTACGAAGTAACAAACTTACATACATACTTACATAGCAGGTGAAAATCGGCCATCTTGTTGATTTCCGCCATATTGGATTTATTATTTCATAGATTCATATAGCCTAGGACACAGTATGGATCAATATGAATAAAATGACACCTCATTTGTTAAAATTGCTAAAGAAGTTTGGGATCTACAAGGTAACAAACTTACATAAATACATAGATAGCCAGTGAAAATTTCTTTCTTGTTGTTAATTTCCGCCATGTTGTGTATATTTTTTCATAACTTCATATAACCTAGGGCACGTTATGAAACAAGACAAATCCAACGACACCTTATTTGTTATAATCTTTCAAATAGTTTAGGCTCTACGAGGTAACAAACTTACCTACATACATATATAGCAGGTGTTGTTGATTACCGCCATTTTGTTAATTTCCGCCATATTGTTCCATCGTCTTCAGCACAATTTTTTCAACTATCAACCATTGTCAGAAATTCTGTTGGAATTTGTTGTAGGTTCACCTGAAAATTGAGCTAACCTGAAGATTAATTATTGTTTGTATTGCGCCATCTATGGAAAGATTATCTCAGAACTTCGAAACTGCGAGGGGGTGAATGCAAATTTCCGGGGTGTATATTTAATTCTTAGGAAGGCGTCTGAAGGTGTAGGGGGGCAAGTGTGCTGCCCGGTTACTTTTTTAGAGGCCTCTTTCTAGTGTTACTTACTTGTTAGTTTCCTGAACATTTTTCAAACATCATTTTTAAGTAGGAAAGTATCTGTTAGGTAATTTGCAGTTTTCTGACTGAACTGGAATGTGTGGTAGCCCTTACAACACTGGGGTACTTATTGTCCGTGCCATGGTCTACTTAAAAGCAAAGATTTAAGAAGTCTCGTCAGAATTAAAG
>JAGDQP010049209.1:0-14555 GCA_022664845.1 Lepisma saccharinum | reverse complement strand
TGCACGTTAACGAACATACGAAGGGCACTGGAAAAGTAATGTGACACCAATTAGTTAGTCAATGAAAGCATCACCGAAAACTTTAACAACAAAAAAAAAGGTCTATACTCGCAGTGTCTCTTGATGTGAAAAAGGTGTTCGATGCAGTCTGTCATAGTGAGCTCATATACGAAATCATGCAGCCTAAATTCCCGAGCAAATGTATAAACTTATTAGACAGTTATCTTTCGAATTGGATTTCTTTACAAGTTAAGATCAAAGGTCATTTTCACGGTAAACCCCAGGACTCCATCGTGATTAAGTTTTTTAAAAAGTCTAAATTAGTGATATGCCAAAACATATTGATACTAACGTGACGCTGTATGCTGGTGACACTATCGTGTACGCCTCCTCTACTCAACTCTCACAAATATCTGTAAATCTGCAGCAGCATCTTACCCTACTACAAGATGGATTCAGATTATGGAAGATTGAAATTGAACCCAACCAAATGTGACGCGGTACTATTTTCAAAACACCTTCATAAACCGGCTCCTATTAAGCTTAACAACACAATATGTCATGAAAAAAACAAGTAGTTAAATACCTGAGAGTGATCCTTGACCATAAATTAACCTTCAAAGGACACATTTGCATACAAATCGGTAAGGCAAGGGTTTGACTGGTTCAACTAAAAGGTCAACTCACCTCCAAACGTCTAACACTTAAAAGTAAGATAATCACATGCAAGATTTTGATCCCTCTCTTTCAAATATATGCAGTGCCTACCTGGGCATCCGCTAGAGAATGCGTATGCAAAAAATCAAGCTTTCCAAACCGCGTCCTAATAATAATTACGAATTCACCACGCCGCACATAGATCACCGATTTGCACAAAAATCTGTCAATGGACGTAATAAATAAAACCATTATAAATCTTAAATGCTCTCTTTACAAAAAGCTATCTGCTACAGACAATCGTCTTATTACAAAGCTAGGTAGCTATCCTATAAATAC
Source organism: Lepisma saccharinum (assembly GCA_022664845.1). Taxonomy (NCBI): domain Eukaryota; kingdom Metazoa; phylum Arthropoda; class Insecta; order Zygentoma; family Lepismatidae; genus Lepisma; species Lepisma saccharinum. Next base: position 13,559 of record JAGDQP010049209.1, on the reverse strand, counting down.
TCATAATGAACAGGAAAGACCACTCCACGTCTTATACCCTAATCTACGAATGTAATAGTAGGTAGCTAATAATAACTTAATTCAGTAACATAACTCAGCTTTTTTTATTAAATTCCAATGAGATATAACTGAAGTAATATTTTATATGATTTAATAATTGTAAAATATGAGTAAAATAATAAATAAAAAATAAAAGACCAAGTAAATGAAAGCGTAGAATGAAAGAGTGCGTATACATATTGTTACGTGGACGAATGTGCATATATGATAATCAGGTGGTAGGTTAAGACGAAACGTGGGTATTTATACAACTAAATTTATACAACTCATTCAATAGCCATCTCAGTTTCAGTTAAGGTCATCCGATAACATCACCATACAACATCCGATCGCTGCTAAACTAACCATTTTGTTTGTTTATAGTTTCCTATGTACACTACATAGGAAAAGAAAAACATGCCACCCCAATAACATACACAGACTTTTTGAAACAGATTAGCACAGAGAATTCACCTGGGTTTTCCCATCCTACATGTATGAGTGGTATGGTTCGTTCTTCAGTTAGTTCTGAACAAGGTTAGTTCTTCAGCAGTTAGAATCGATACAGATTTCTCCTTGTGTATGGGAAAATGTCTTGTATACGGCTGTTTCACATTAACTGTTACTCTTCTCGCGCTTTTCTGTCGTGTTTTTTCACCTTCTTTCTCCTATTATACACAACCGATTCGCGGTAATTATCTCGGATAGATACCTGACAGCACATGTCGTGGCATAAGCTGTAAAGTTAAAAGCATAAGGAGAGTCTTGATATTAAGACTTTGACACTCGCATTGGGTGACTGACTAGCTTTGTTTTTCTTGCAGCAATATATATTTTCTTCATATTCGAAATTAAGAAATTCAATTAAAAACATTTTTTTAACAGTTTATAAACTAGTTACTTTATTCTTTCGTTTTAATTATTTTTTTTAAATAGCCCAGTTATAATTAAATATATAACGTGATGAAGCAAAAATGCAATATGTTCTTCCTTTTCTTAACAGAGAGAAGCTCGTTATTTTCACTCAGTTCACCTACCGTTATTTCTGAGAATTTGCTGATTTTTATGTACACAGACAGACGAACAAAGCGGGAATATAAGTTTCCGCATTGTTAGCATTAACTCTCGTTATGCTATCAAGGAACCTAAATAGGTACTTACTATAGATAATATTCAATGAAGAGTAAAAAGGAAGGACATAACAGAAAAGTCCAAAAATGAAAATATTGAATGATTAATTCAACGATTACAACTTATTTAAACGTTTAATCGTTGATACAACTTTGATCACAACATCGAAGAGGTGGACATTCAACGGTGTTATCAACGTTAATTCAATGACAACACGTTATTTTAACGTTTAATCTTTGATACAGCTCTGAATGATTTATAATTCTCTAATTCGAGCCTTGCGTTGCTGGTGGTGGGCATAGAGCCTTTTACGGCCGCCAACAGCCTTATTGCTTGAATATCATAAACCTTGCCACCTCGCGCCAAGTTCCAATGTTCCTCTTAGATGCTTTTGCCAAGAAACTTGGCTCATCCCTCATCCATTTCACCACTTTTTAGGGCTGAAGAACTTGGCTGAACTTTTTGCACCTCTTGTGTTTTTTCTCAGATTTCACAGCTTTTTGTTAGTGTATAATATATATACTATCTTTGCTGGGGCCCTGCCTCCCGTATCCCGCGGTGAGCTGCACTCAAAATTTGTGGAGTTTTGGGGTATTGCCCCTCCTTTATCGCAACCAGATTCTCCGAAGGACTGCGGCCCCATAGTGTAGATCTTCCCCATATACCCTGTGATTTGCCCCATTTATTGTAACCTACCCGTGATGGAACTCCTTCATACCAAATCTCGTTTCTCTAGCTTCAGTGGTTTGGAAAATGGGATTTAGGCGGCCATTTTAGATTAAAGATGAAGACCCTTTTTATCTTTTATTTTCGTGACCTAATCGTGATGATACACCTTCATACCAAATTGCATTTCTCTATCTTGAACGATATGGAAAATAATTTTGGGGCTGCCATTTTGAATCCAAGATAGCAACTTTTTTTAAAATGTTGTAATATTTTCCTAAACTACTCTTGATAATACACATTTATGCCAAATGTTGTATCTCAAGATCAAACGATCTGGAAAATGGATTATGAGGTCCGCCATTAAGGTTCCATTATTGTGTTTTTGGAGACATTTTGCAATATTTTCCTAAACTACTAATTATATGTACCGTCATACTATATTTCGGTTTTCTAGCACCAGCCGTATAGGCTGTGTATTCTATGGAATTTGCATTTTGGGGCCATTTTGGATCCAAGGTGACAACTTTTTCAAGATTGTGTAATATTTCCTTAACCTACTGAAGATGATATACTTTCATATGAAATTTCGGTTTTCTAGCTTCAGCCATTTAGGCTATGTATTCTTAGGAAATTTACGATTGGCGGCCATTATGAATACAAGATGGCAACTTTTCAAAATCATGGCATTTTTCCCTTTATCTACTTATCATCCTCCACTTTAATGCCAAAATTCATGTTTCTAGCTTATCCCGAACACCCTACACAATATGAGTGAGTGAATGTGAGTGTATGAATCAGTAAGCCTAAAATACGCAACATCAGGGGTAAACAACTCGAATATGCTTCAAGCTGCGAATATGAAAATTTGAACACCTGCACATATTTGCCATATCTTCTAAATTTTGAAAGCTCATATTCCTATCTTCAGCATCTTTTTTCTTACGGGGCCTCGAAATTTGCCGGATTCGCTAATAACTCTTGTTCTGTATAACATGCTTCTGGCAGTGCTGACGTTTTGTGACGTGCAAAACTTTGTGGGACATGGAGGAACACTTGAATATGGCGCGAGGTGGCAAGGTTCATGATGTTCGAGCCTTAGCTTTGGTGGTGGTGTACGTGGTACGTTTAGATCCGCCACCAACCTTATGGTTTGAGGATCATGAACTTTGCCATCTCGCGCTAACCTCCAGTGTTCCTCTTACATGCTGTCGCCGAATAACTTGGCTTATCCATCTTCCATTTCACCACATTTTAGGGCTGAAGAAGTTGGCTGAAATTTTTCACCTCTGGTGTTTTTGCTCGGTTTTCACAGTTTTTCCACTTGTATAATATCGTTGTCGGAACCGAAATACCCCTATGTGGTAAACTATGAATTTTTCACGAAGGAAAAATACCGGTTTCTGGACTAAAGTCTGGAATACAATTTAGGTACTAAAAAGCTGCTATATCTCAAAAAGTAAAACCTATTTACAGCTGATTTTTTCTACAGAATGCACAGTACACAGAACTAAAAACTGGTACCAAAATCTGAAAAGTTAAAAAAATCCACATAAGGGGTATTCCAGTTCCGATTACCATGTATGTATACTCGCTTCGCTGCGTCCTTTCATCGTAACCAGACTCCCCGGGGATTAGCCTCCATGGTGCAGATCTTCCCCCATACCGCCGGGGCCTTCGGCCCTGTAACCTACTCGTGATAAGGAAAATTTGAAACCAAATTTCGTTTCTATATCTTCAGTGGTTTGGAATTGGGCTTTGGGCGGCCATTTAGGATTAATGATGGTCAATTATTTAACGTTTTCTTATATTGTCGTAACCTAATCGTGATGGTACACCTTCGTATCATATTTCATTTCTCCATCTCGAACGGTGCGGAAAATGGTTTTTGGGCTGACTTTGAATCCAAGATGGCGACGATTTCAAAATGAAATATTTTTCTAAACTACCCATGATAATACACTTTTACACCAAATTTCGTATCTCTAGCTCAAACGTTCTGGAAAATTGATTATGAGCTCCGCCATTTTGGTTCCAAGATGGTGTCTTTGGAGACACTTTGTAATATTTTCGTAACCTACTAATGATAATGTACCGTCATACTGAATTTCGGGTTTTCTAGCTCCAGCTCCTTAGGCTGAGTATTCTATGGAAATTTAATTTGGACGGACATTTTGGATCCAATATGGCGCCTTTAGAGACACTTTGTAATACTTTTCGAACCGACTAATAATGATGTACTGTCATACCAAATTTCGTTATTCTAGCTGCAGCAGTTTAGGCTGTATATTCTATGGAAATTTCGTTTCGGCGGTCATTTTGGATCCAATATGGCAACGTTTTCAACATTTTTAGTATTTTCTTAACCTACTAGAGATGATGTACTTTCATACCAGATTTCTGCTTTCTAGCTTCAACCGTTTAGGCTGTGTATTCTTTGAAAATTTACGTTTGGCGGCCATTTTGAATAAAATATGGGTACTTTTTCAAAATGTCGGAATTTTTTCTTTACCTACTTATCATCTTCCACCTTCATGCCAAATTTCATGTTTCTAGTTTATTCCGAACACCCTAAACAATATAATTAGTGAGTCAGTGAGTGAGTGACTCAGTTAGCCTAAAGTATGCAATTTCAGGGATCCACAAATCGAATATGCTTTAAGCTCCGAATATGAAATTTTGAACACCTGCACATATTTGCCATATCACCTTCACTTTGAAAGTTCATATTCCTATCTTTAACTTCCTTTTCTTACGAAGTGCATGTTGATTAAAGAGACGGACATTCAAAGATGTTACCAACATAAAATCGATATAAATGTTTCACTGGGCTTTGCCTTCATTATAATTAAAGAAGAACGTATTCTCGACATATGAAAAAAGACAGTTTGGTAAGGGTAGTAAGTGTAAGAACATTTGAATTTATTCTCAAACAAAAAGTGATATTTTGAAGGTCACACTACTGCTAAACGTTATGTTTTTTGTTGTTGTTGAATTTATTGTTATTATAAGTTGTATTTATTTATTTAACAATCTCCAGATATAGCCTGATTTCGCCCACTTTACACTGGATAGCTATTTAACAGTAACAACAACGGAAAGGATTTTGGAAGGAGTCGGCCCTGCTCTCATTCGAAGTACCATCGCAACATTTGCCAGGTGTGACTGAGGTAAACCAGAAAAAAACCTCAGTCAGGATGATGGTTGGCACTGGGAATCGCACCCGGGTTCATTAGATTCAAGGCGAGCACTTTACCGGCTGTTTTACCCCGTTAGTTCTTGAATGTAATTGAATGATTTTTACTTATTAAATCGTTGATATAGTTCCACACATTTATATTTGGACATTCACCAGTTGTTGTCATTGGTCAGATTTTTATATTTTCGGTGTGATATAAAATAATGTTGAATTACTTTGGAGCAATTAAATGATTGTCACACTATTGACATGCTAAAAATGTCATTAAAAACTAAGGAGTTTGGAGAGGTAGTTCCAAAATTCAGAACACAGTGTTGGAAGGGTCACAGAATGAACAGTCAACGAAAAAGTTTGTACCAAGTTGTAAAATTTCTGTTCGGAATAACTTTGAATTGGATACACTGATTTGGATACGGTTTTCTCTAACATGAACATAATATGTTTTTCTGTAAGTTAGACTCGAACTCAAATCTGTCTATTCATTCCAAATTTACTCGGAGAACAGAATTCTAGGACTGGGTACAAACTTTTGGCTTTGACTGAACATATCCGTTTGAGAAATGTAGTGTTTTTAAATAATAATCTTGTTATTTCACATGGTAGAACATTTTCCGCACTACTGCCCATGGACATGCCAATAAGTTGATATATTTCTGGCTTGAACTTATATTCTAAAGACTTACCTTTATAAACAAAATACAAGCTGGGTTTCATCACATAGGTGTCAGAAGCAGCGCGTTATTTGTAGGGAGGAATGGGGAAGTTCTCTGGCACCTCGTGTGTGTTCCCTTGTATCTCACAGAGTAGGATTTTTTTGCATAAACTATTTGTAAAGCAATTAATTTGTACTGTACATGCGCATTGCATCTCGCAATGTTCGACAAGGAAGTTTTGTTTCACGGAAACTTTATTCAAGGTTGACTATTGAATTTCTCGTGTCACATAACTGTATATCAGTGCTGTCCAGTAAGTACTATACTTAACAGTACTTAAATGCTCGAACAAAGTCTGAACTTAGACACCAGATCAGATAGTGAAACTCGATCGTCCACGTCTAGTCTAATCCAAATGGACCAAATTTTCAGTCCTTAGTTTGCAACGCCTGTCATCGCTCTCTGTTTATTGTTTACGTTTCCAGTTATAAGCAGCGATGACGCAAGGGCAAACATGGGGTAGGCGCTACAATATTTCATTGGAAAAAGTCAAGGGCTGACTTAAGTTTATGGCATATGTATAAAATAGAGAATACTGATGAAACTTAGCTCTACTATGGAGCGAATGGAAATTTTGAGGGTTCAGCTTATAATGCCGCAACCTGTAGCGTTTTGGTTAAGAGATACTGAAATACACATATAACAGCAAAAATTATAAATTTTATCTTATGAATTCCCCCATCCCCTCCTTTTCTGTGACAAACAACACTCTGGTCAGAATCAAATAGAAAATACAATCGATATAATTCTATTCACATGGATAGATATGCAAACTGCTGTAGAATACTGTTACAGACACTTTTTGCATCCCTAATTTAGATCTGCAAAAATGTACATTTTCTGATTTTATTCCTATGAAGAGGTTCTAACCCTCCCCCAAAGGAACATTAAGTGTGGTTATCTTTATATTCTCATTCTTCTATGGTGTGTTACAGCCGAAGAAACTATAGCAACTTTAAATAATATTCTTGCTTTAAAACGGAAAAGACAGAATAAGTATACGAAATCCATCAGTGATGTGGAAAGTACCCTTTGAAATTAAAGATCTGAGGTACCATGTATAACTGTGTAAGCTGGTCTGAGAAACCTTCGAGAAACGCGTTATCTGACGTGAATCTACATCTTCCCACCTCCTAACCCTAGCACATAGCGGTAAAAGCTCAGACTTGCGATAATACCGGCAAATTCATCCGGGATTCTTTGTCCTATATAAAAAGCTCATATGACTTTTACCTGTCTACCTCTCTCCTGAAAGCAAACCCACATATTTCAATAATATCCTATACAAATGCCCTAAAAAGCCTTGTACAAGGAACTAACGTCCCGCTTCTCTTGTACCGCTCATCTCTTGACGGTCCAACTCCTCGTCAAAACCTATCAATAGATACCTACTCATCCAAACTTCCAGTTTCCAGAATACCACATGGAATCGCGATGAATAAAGTGTACCTCCTTGCATTCCACAAAGGACTGCAGTAAGACTAAAACCGACCACCTCCCATCCGAAATGTTGAAACTGCCAGACTGTGAGTCACCCAGCTAACTATAGGGGTTGCGCTGTTTACAAACAAATCTTCAATACCAGACTAAGGGGACGTAAAGATAACTTCGACGAAAGAGAACCAGACAACAAACAAATACCACCTCGACCTGTCACCTCCCTAGCTTCCACGGAACTCAGGCCAATTTTCGTTCCCGAAATCACCCAATCCCCAATAACTTCTCCTCCTTCTCCCAACTTATTACCTATTCCCTCAACCTCCACATGTGCCCAGGAACCCACAACACCTAAACAAAAAGATCCAATACGAGTTTCCGGATCCTCACAGCTCCTCCCTGCAGGAGCAACCTTCCACCTCCTATCCATGAATATCGACAACGCAGGGGACGTAGATCCAGGAAAAGACGTAGTACACATCAACGTGATGATTCGGACTCCAGAACATTCTCAGACAGAGAAGACGAGACCCCGGTAGTAGACTTGAAGAATAATATGAGCGTGAGCAACTGTCTTAAAGGCAGAGGCATCTGACATAAATCATGATAGTAGTTAAACTGAAAATAAATCCCTAATGTACACTTAACCAACGTTCTCTCCCAGCCTGTAATGACGAGATAAGAACCAGCTCTGCCAATCTCTCTCTACAACCTTGCAAGGGGTCGATTCTAATTTCGACAAGAAATATAAGACAGTACTTAGGTAAATTTCTGGCACTCTACCAGAAGACTAGTCAGACTATATTTCTAGATATGATGCTTTTCCTAATTAATGTAATGCTCTCTTATGGTGCATAACAACAATAAATTTCACAAGCTTAGAATGCTTGCGTGGAACTGTGATGGGCTTGCTGATAAGATCTCAGTACTGCACCACTTCGTACACCAGGAACAGATCTCTATAGGGTTAATTTGAGATTGAACACTTACAGAAAATAAACAGCTAAGCACGCCCGGTTTTATTTGCCATCGTAATGACAAAATAGGAGTTTAGGTCTGGCCAGGAGTGGGGTCTGCTCTTCAAGCATTAGAGGCAACAGCTATCAAAATATCCGTTCAGAATAGACCCTTGGTAATAGTAGGCGCGTATCAGTCACCGTCGAAGCGTGTCAACGTGCCCGACTTTAATGCTATTGCCAGACTAGGCAATAGCGTCATAGCTGCTGGTGATTATAACAGGAAGTGCCCACATTTCTGTAGTACCAATAGTAATAGAAGTGGTACAGCAACGTACAATTCCAAAGCACATACAATTCATATAATTCCACATGGAAGTTGACTATGAACTTGACCAAGTACCGAAATCGACACCAAACCCAGCACTACTTAGTGACCAGGAACTGGTGTATCCGTCACAATAATGTGTTTGCTGACTGTTCTGAAAACTCATTGGAAGTGGATGTCACTAACAAGGTAGAAGACTGACCCAACCTCCCACGTCCAAAGTCAATAGAGTTAAAAAGTAGGAACGCTACAAAATCATTGCAAAACTAAAATAAGTTACCGGGCCCAGACACCATAGAAAACACAATCCTAAAACACCTCAAAGAAGAGGAAATTCAATTGTTAACGAGCAGCATCAACAGCATTATCAAATACTCCCACTTTCCTGCGCAATAAAAAGTAGCGAAAGTTAATAATATTACAAAGCAAAGCGAAGACCACAAAATCCCGCAAAATTACAGACCGATTAGCCTCCTTAATACGCTGGCAAAACTAACGGAATCAGTCATTTTAAGAAGAATCCAGAAATTTGCAGCGTGCAATTCACTCTTGTCTAATGAGCAATTTGGTTTCAGCAACCGCCATAACACAACATACTAATTAGATAGAGTCGTAGAATATTTCACAGACAACCTTAATGAAAAACGGTCCACAGGCGCAATATTTCTTGATGTCGAGAAGTCGTTCGATAGAGTCTGGCACACTGTGCTTACATAGAAACTCATACAGCATAAATTTCCAAACAGACTAAACAACGTATTAAACAGTTACCTCTCAAAACGAAAGATTTTAGTGCAAGTTGATGAACAAAGTTCATCTCCACGGCAAACAAGAGTTGGTGTTCTCCAGGGTTCCCTACTCCGTTCCTTTTCTCATTCTATGTGAACGATATCCCAAAACATGTTGTTACTAACCTGGCCTTGTATGCTTTCGATACTGTCGTGTAAGCCTCCTGTACACAACCCAGACAAATATCTGCAGACCTAAAGCGCCATCTTGCTCTACTACAAGAAAGGTTCACATTATGGAAAATTAAAATTAACTAAACCAAATGCAACGCGATTACAAGAGGGCTTCATAAACCGGATCTCATTCATCTCAACACAGATATATCATGGAAACACGAGGTAAATACTTGGGAATACTTCTTGACTGTAAATTAACTTTCCAACGGCATATTAGCACAGAAATCGGTAAGGTAAGTGGCTGACTAGCTCAATTAAAAGGCTTACTCAAATCTGAACGGATCAATCAGCAAATCAAAGTAATTTTATACAAGACCTCGATCTGTCCAATTCTAACATATGCAGTGGCTACCTGGACATTCGCAGCGAGAATGCAGATGCAAAATATTAAGGATTTTCAAAACCGTGTCCTCAAGATAATTACGAACTTACCACGACGCACACGAAACGCCAACTTGCATAATAATCTCTCAATTGTCACAATACATGAGACAATTATAAACCTCACACGCTCTTTCTACAATAAGCTGTCCGCCGCATACAACAGTCTCGTCACAGAACTAGGCAGGTACCCCATCCATACTCATTATAAACATAGGATATCACTTCACATTCTAAATCCTAATCTACCTAAGCAATAATTGGATGCTAACAAAACTCAACTCAGTTATTTTTATTTTTATTAATTTCCTCAAGTGGAATTCAACGTTTGGTTCAGAAATCAGAGTGCAGTTTTGGCTCTAAATATTAACTTACGAAGTTATTCTAAAGTTAGTCCGTTACTCCTCTCTGATGTTCAGCCTAATAACACTAAACACCTAAGTGGCGTGACAATACATAAACTAGAAGTAGTGGGCGCCACTTATAACTGTTTTTCATAAAACTGATGAAAGTTATTAGGTTAATGATATTGACTACTGAAAGAAAATTGTTCACATTTTCAAATACATCCAAATATCTTCAAGTTAATTTATGCTATTTCTGTGGAAATTTTTAGTTTGATATAGACAGTACAGGCTATTCACAGTTCGTTACTGTAATGTCAGTCATGCAGTGTTGTCAACTCAATATAAAATAACATTACATCAGGTTTGTACTTATTTACAATAAATGCTAACATTCAAACATTTTTAACCTTCACATAGGCAGTGATGAAAACTGTAGTAGGTATAAGTGAAGATAGATTGCTTAAAATTATCGACCTTTTACGTTTTCTTACAACTTTTTAAGAATAACTTTACTTTTTCTTTGTACTTATAAAGAATTGCTCCGCTTTTGATTCCTTTTTGGATTATTTTTTATTTTAGTTTATTAGATACATTTACATGTGCCCATTTTCAAATTTTATACAGTTAACTGACATCCACTGGGGGGAGGCAATTAAGCCAAACTTGGTACCGGTCCCAACCCCGGGCAGATGAGGAGGGTTGAGGTCAGGAAGGACATCCGGTCTTAAAAGCTGTGCCCAAACCACATAGATGGGTCGTCTAAATGAACCTTCAGAAAATACTAGGGCGTATCCTAAAGGGATGTCAACTGCTCGCTCGGCTCGGCTCATGGCTCACTCAGAGCCGAGCCTAATCGAGCCGTGGTTCGCTCTGAGTCGAGCCGAACCGAGCCGTGGCTCGCTCTGAGCCGAACCAACCGAGCTACGGCTCACAGCAAGCCGAGCCCTGGCTCACACCGAGCCGAGCCGATATGAACCGCGGTTCCAACGGAGCCACGGCTCAAACCGAAACGAGCTAGTGCTCATACCGAAGTCCGAACCGAGTCGCGAGTCACAAGGGATGTATTTAGGCTCGATGAGGATTTTTTTGATAATACTTTGTTTGTATATGTATATATAGGTAATTCGCAGCCATATTCAATCCACTACTGGATGAGGCTTCTCCCGAAGAGAAGAGGTCTCTCCCGAATTGAAGAGGCGGTATTCTGCTCCCACGCTAACCAGACGCTTTGATACTTGGGAGAACCAAAACTTTCAACTGTGATCACCACTGCTTTTTATTCACCGCAGCTCTCCAATTGTCCTCACGATGATGGGTCCACACCGAACTTTTGAGTCCTCATTGGCACTGAAGTCGAGATCCCTACCGACTAGGTTACACAAGAGACTCATATATATAATATATATTTTGTTTGAATAGAATTTGAATTTACTTTAAGGCTTTTACGCAATTATGGCTTATGCCGTATGAATGATGATGGGATGAAGAAAGTGGGAGGAAACGGGAACACTCAGAGAAAACACTGTCACACGGTGTGTGTCCACCACAAAGCCTACATGGTATGAGCAGTAATCGATCCGACGACCACTAGCATGCACCAGAGTGATCCACCGCGGCCCATATTTATATCTATATATATCTACATCAATCTATCTATCTATCTATCTATCTATATATATATATATATATATATGTAGCCTCCTGCGTAGCCTAGTAGGTAGCGCAATCAATTTCAGTGCGAGCGGTCCCGGATTCGATTCTCGGTGGGGGCTCAAAAATTTCGGTGTTGACAAAGCATCGCAAGGACAATTGGGGGACCAGCTCCTCGCTCCGGGAGAGGCCTCATCCAGCAGTGGATTGAATATGACTGTGAATTATATATATATATAGAATATACGACTACACGATGACTTGAGCACTACATGCCCTGCCTGAATTGAGATGGAGCGGGTCTGCTAGAATTAAGTAAGACGACCCCATTTCATGTTGTGCCCGGGGTTCCCTATTTTGTAATTACAACACCGTGCTACAACATTATATCAGGGACGATGATTTAAATTTGTGGCATATGCATAAAATTAAAAAAAACTGTCAAAAGTAGGGAGTTAATATTTCATGCTGATAAAACAAGGAAGTTGATATCATTCCATATATTTTCACGTTCAACTTGATCGCTGTAAAATTTATACAAGTTTAATGCAATCAACGGTGATTGCTTACGAGTAATATGATCTTCTTATTCATCTCATACAGGATAAATATCAACAAAAAACACGAGAGAACCTTGGTCAAGAATGAACCTGAACTTGAAAACAATAGGTATCTTCTCTATTCCCCAAGGTGCATCGGCTAGCAAAGGAGATGCTTCTGCATTCTTTCACAGTTCATCTTCTGATTTAGCAACGAAAGTTGCAAATATCACCATTCGATAGAGCATAACCGATTTGGTTATCTTAATTTTCGTTATTTTTAGTAAGAACTGGTTACCCTTTTTTAGAAGTAGTGTACGAGTGGTCTTGATCAACCTATATCTATGACCACCCTGCTGGTCTAGGGGTTACCGTTGCTGACTGCTGATCTTGGGGTCCTGGGTTGGATACCTGCGCTCTGCCAAGGAAATTTTTCCAAGGCTTGTGGGTCTGGAAAGGTGTCCACCCAGCATCGTGATGCAATTGGGGAGCTGCTGTGAATAATGGCGGTCATAATTGAGAACTTCGATTCTTTTCACCCAATACGTCTTCCAAGAAAAACTTCTTCCCCTGGAGAGGCTTCGTGGCTGTGATGATGGCTGTGAATTATTAAACATGCATGTATGTACGTACAAGCAACATGCTGCAATGTAAGAAATAATGATCCACGGAGAGACAATACGCATAGTTGATGAATATAATTACTTACGGTAGCTCAAAATATCGAATACCAAGCTGATGGATGAAATAAAAATAGATGTTAAATGACGTCGAACTCGTTTGTAAGACAACACTTTATTTTCAAAAGCAAACTACCAACTTGTATCAAGCATAAAAGTTTATAATCAATGTGCCTTACCTCTAATATTGTACGGTTGTGAAACTTGTACATTGAAGGCGGAAACGTCTCAAAGATTGAGTCAGACAAAGAGCAATGCAGAAATGCATGTTATTAATAACCAGGAGGGACAAGAAACCAAATGAATGGATTTGCGCACTAAGGTAGAAGATATAATCAACACTGTGAAGATGATGAAGTGGAGATGGACCGGTCACATAGCTAGACGAAGAGATGGAAGATGGACTAGGAATGTACTACATGTACATTGGATTCCCAGAGAAAAGAAACGACCGAGACGACGTCCAAATGCAAGATGGACAGATGAAATCAACCGTTTACCAAGAGCTACATTGATGAGAATAACAGC
>JAGDQP010049207.1:0-14555 GCA_022664845.1 Lepisma saccharinum | reverse complement strand
ATTAAGGCTAGGGTGTCTAGCAGTCAGGAAAATCGGAAATTTGTCCTAAATTTAAAAAAAAATGTTCGGAAAATCGGGAATTTTCTAACGTTATTCGTGTAGAGAATTTGTAGTAATTATAATCGAAGTCGAATAAGAATCGTTGAGAATAATCAAAGTTCATTTAATCAGTGGATCCAGAGGGGGCCAAAGAGCGAGATTTAAGGAAAACAGTAGTTGTTGGCTGCAAGGCGTGTGACGTCACTGAACGGACCATAAGTGTGTATCACCGCCAGCTGCCTGTCCAATCAAAGAGAAATCGTGTGTAGCCTGTCGCCACAGATTGGCCGCTAGATGGCAGGCGTATCCAAGGCTTGTTCTGCTACTGAAAAACATTAAGTAATTCCGTTGAAATATGGAATTTTGATTTCTGTAAGGACCCAGAGTGATTGTTCTAAAGTTAAAGGCAAATATAGTGGCTTTTATACAAAACTTAAGTATGAACAGAAGTCATTCTTCGTTATTTTCATATTTTTCAATTATGCGAGCGATGAGAAATGCTGAAAATTTGCTATCGTGGATCTGAGTCAATAAAAATGTAATAATAACTTCAAGTCCATGTCAAAAAGAAGCTGGATAAATTTGGCCTCGAAATATGTTCAAAGTGTAATAAGAGGAGTCTTACCCCCAGAACACGAAAATTACTTCCTCTCCGTGAACCCCCCGCGCGAAAGATTTCTCTATAAGAAACTACAGTTCTAGCGTTGCTTTCGCTATTAGATAGTCCCTGACAACGATACTCATTAATGTGCCGTAGTATGGGAGACTACAATATATAACTATAACAAATAACGCCATAGAGACAGAATGAAATGACAATGGACGACTAGTACTGTGCATTACTAATAAAAAAAATTTTTTTTAAACATACGTTTCTTAAACAATTCGTACTAAAACCTAAAAAAAAATGTATGATTAAAAACAAAAGAAGGGTGGGGGGGGGGGGGCTCTCTCATATACAGTCACTTTATAAATTCTTCAGTTGGCGCACCCTATGTTTTTCTTTTTAGTCGTGCATAAACAAAATTAGTTTTAACTTTTAGTACGAATTGTTTAAGAAAAATATGTTTTTAGAAAGTATTTTATTATTTTTCGAGTTATTTCGGTGTTCGGATGCTTTTTCTCAAGCTGATCTTGCAACCCCAATCCTAAAGTGTTCCGCAACCAGACAAACGAAACGTCGTTGCGGGCCAGTATTTATTTTAGGATAAGGAAGTTCCTTACTAAAAAACACGTGCTTTTAAAATCTATAGAAATATATGAAATTAACAACGTCACCCGACTTACGTCGCCGTGCAAAATTTCATCATTATATGACGTCGGGAAATGAGTTAAATTAACGTTACAAGATTTGAGGACATGATGAGCCATTCTGAATTAAAGAAAAGTATGAAATGATATTGGTTTCAACATTCGTTGAGCGAATTTCCACATTATTTCATCTGCGTATACGCTTAGGCGCATTAGCACCATATTACTCAGAACTTTGTAGTAACATGTTGCGAGTAAAGAGATTCCACGGTAATTATTACACTCAGAATTATCGCCTTTCTATAAACCGAAACTATTACTGAGGCTTTCCATTCCTTTAGATATTCCTCCTGTCTCTCTTATTACTTCGTTGACCTCGTTTCTCCTAAGTATTTAAATTTGTTTACTTCGTCTATGATCTCATTTTTAATCGTAATTTTTTTATATGCACTGTGCAGGAGAAAACAATCCACGGCATGTACAATGCCAAATAAAACAAATGAATATAATGTTTAGATTGCATTTGTCAGTTTACAATTTAAAAACTTTCCTAAACAGCGGTTTAACTTTATTTGGGAACCGAAATACTTTTTCTTGTATGCTTCTCCCCTATATCCTTGGAATAACAGAATTATCGGACGGAATCCACTTTCTTCTTTTCTTCTCACCTTCTCTGGATATAACACGTAACTACTTTTTACGTTGTTCCTTGTCTGCCGGAATTTCGTGAAATGATACTCCACTGTATTCCGACTTGCCTTTTTTTTGCCTTACAGAATGGTACGCAACAATTGTGCACCATTCTTTTCCTAAATCTCTTCGAAATATTCAGCTTTCCCTTTAGCAATACTGAAGAGTTACTGACTAAAACGGATGTATTCTGCTGCCTCTAGCGTCGGAATTAGGAAGCAAATGTTCACGCGGCAAACAATGCTTTTTGAAGCGAATGGACAGGCAGCTATAGATGCAGATGGCGGTGGTGTGTATACGTAAGCAAGAGCATAGAGAATAGTGAATATAAAAAAAGTAATATTGTACTCAATTTTGTGGCGAGAAAGTTATGTTTATTTTTGTTATATCTTTCATGATTGAATGTTATATATTTTATGTTAAGCGTTTACAGGTAACTTAAATTTAAAGATTGGCAATGTTTTCAATGAATAAATAATTCAACATTTCAAAGACCAGTTGTTTTAGTGTAACTGCACAGCACGCAATTGCAGTTTCTTACATTGGCATGAAGTATGTCAGTTTTGAGTATTATGAAGTATCAGTAAATAACCATGGGCAGTCACTTCTATGCTTGTTCCAATCCATTCACTAGAACAGCGTTTTATTGTTATTATTTAGTTCTATCTTAATATATATATATATTGTTAGGTTTTGCATTCCACTCACGTCATTGTAAGTAATGTTCGAGTCACTTTTATGTTATAGTCAAACAAAAACGAAGAAGGCTGGCTGAACTTTTCTCAGATGTATCCCAAGTTGCAGTAGATAATTAATATTGTAAGGAGGCCTATGCCCATTCTGACTATACATCTATACAAGTTTCGTTTGTACGTTTAGAGTGGCTGTATAATGCAAAGTCCTCATCGCTTTTGGGAAGCGTTACGTTCCTGTAGGTAAGGTTCTAGATCCCTGGCCTGCACTTGAAGTACAAGGGGTATTTTCGTTAAATAATGGCCTTTACTAAAAAATTATAGCATTACCACAGTTAACTAACTTCAGTTTACGATTGGTTCTTTTTTTTTTCGAAAATGCTTTTTATGTCCTTGTACTCGTAAAGGGGACCAGCGTTCTAGAATCGTCCCGACTTGAGATTGGGCAAGGCTAGGTTAGTTCGCTTTAGAATTTGTAAATTAAAGTTAGTTACGATGTGTGAAGAATGCTATTTAGAGCCTCTTTGGCCGTTGTACTTAAGAAAATACTAGAATTCTTAACGTTACACATACGCTTGTATTTAAATATGCTGATTGTGGTAGACATAAGTATTTAAGAAAAATGGCACGGCCATACTTCAGAATGAAAATACAGGTACAGTTTATAAGTAAAGGCTGTTGTTCGGTAAGTGGGCCTCTGTATTTTTCTGTGTTGTTAGGTTAGATTAGTATATTATATTTGCTATTTTCACTGGCTTTTTGTAGAAAAATTCAGCAGCCCGCTTACCGAACCAACTGCTAAGTAATAAGCAGTATTGCTAGTGCGTTCCATAAGTAGTCTTAAGTATTGGAACTCAGGTCCAGAACCTGAGTAGGATAACGGGCAGATTGTCAGTGTCGGGTTATTTACATTAGTACGATGACTACAGCCCCATTGGCCGCGCCCTCGACCCCTCTCCCTCAGAGCTCACTGTTTGCTGTTACGGTTATTTAACTTTGCTCCCCTCTGCTTCAGTGTATACTTTTGGCACAAATTCCATTACGACCTGCCACCTTTTCTTGACTAAAAAACATAAAAACAGACATATTGACTTGCGACGTTCGTTTTAAGTCTCCGTAAGGTAGTTTACATTAGGTTAGGGCTAAATTAGGATAGCGTTCATGGACTAGGTTAGGCACTAGTTTAGCGTCAACACACTTTTCTTTGCTACTGCCTTAGGTCAGGCCAGTTAGGAATTTTTCTGTTCGCTATTTCTTTGGCAATGTTCCAAGTTGCAAGACATGCTCTTCCGATGGATTTGATTCATGGAGCTGTACTTACGTGTTTACATTGCTACATAGGGATACTTCTTAACTATTACCGAACATAGTCGTGAACGTGCTGCCATGATTTATCTTTTGTATTTTCAGTCTGACGTACATCATGCCCTCAACGAAGTTTCAAGAGAAGTGGAAAGCTGAATTTCTCTGGGTAAAAGAAGGGAAGACAAAGATAACTGCAGAATGTGTGTGGTGTAACACTTCATTTTCATATGGCACCATGGGATGTACTGCTCTTATTAGTCATTCCAAAAGCAAGAATCATCAAATGTTTGCAGTGACTCGACAGAAGACTTTCACAATGACGTATCATTTTCCAACAAGATCTTCGAAAACTACAGAAAGTTCAGTTATTTCTGCGTCAACATTACATGAACCTGCCACCAGCACAAATCCTCTTCCATGTTCATCAAGCGAGACATGCTCTCCTACTAGTACTTCGACCCCCGACAAATTTAAACTGAAGGATAGTGTCATAGAAGCAGAGATTTTGTAGTGTATAAACGTGGTGATGAATTACAACTTTTTACGCAGTGCTAAAAATAGTGTTGCTCTTTTCACTAGAATGTTTCCAGACAGTGCAATTGCTAGAGACATGAAATTACACAAGGACAAAGTGTCATATAGCATCGTGTATGGATTGTCTATTCTTTCAACATCAACTTAAATTCTTGTTACAAGAATGCGAACACTTTGTCGTTGGATTTGATGAAAGTTTAATTCGTGATGCACAAAGAACTCAAATGGATGTGTGTGCGCGCTTCTGGGACGACAGCAACAACAGTCAGAACACGGTATTTGAATTCGGTTTTTATGGATCATACTGCAACTGCAGACATTCTACATGGTGTTGAGAATGTATTGCAGTCGCTTGAGCCATGTAAGCTTTTGCAAATTTCAGTGGATGGGCCAAACGTAAACTGGTCACTTTTAAGGCTCATTAAAGAGGAGCGTTGTGCCTCCCTTGGTACAGATGCTCCACGGCTTCTTGAACCTGGCTCGTGTGGTCTTCACGTTGTTCACGGTGCTTTTAAGACTAGCATACAAAAAACTAGATGGGATTTGATTTCTCTTCTCAGAGCATTGTATAACTTGTTCGAAATGGTACCAGCAAGGCGTGCCCAGTATTCTGAAGTAATAGGTTCGTTATTGTTTCCTCTTCCATTTTGTCATATTCGGTTGATGGAAAATGCTAAGGTAGCAAAACGAAGCCAAGAAATATTTCACGATATGAGAAAGTATGTTGGGACTGTTAAGAGTACAGGCAAAGAACCCAACTGTAACAGTTTCAGGGTAGTAGCTGCAAGTTTGAGCGATAAGTTTCTTCTTGCAAAAGTAGCGTTTTTTCAATTCCTTGCTGAGGACTGTGAGCCTTTCCTGACTGAATCAGTCAGACACCTCTAGGACTCCACTTTTGTGTGGTAGTCTCACTCAATTGTTAAAAATATTGATGTCACGCTTCGTTAGAAAAGATACGATGTTGTATCCATGGGATTGATGTTATGGAGAAAAATGAAAACATCTATGTTTAATACGTATCAATGCAATTGACCTTGGTTATGCAACTAGGTCAGCACTGAGGGGTAGGTGAAAAGGAAATGTGTATTCGTAGACAAGTTCGTGAATGCTATCAGCATGTGCAGCAGAGGTCTCCGTTAAAGTATCCCCTTAGTTCATAATCTTAATCCTTTAGCTGTTGCTCATTAACAGGAAGACACTGTTGAACAAATGAGGGCAACGCTGAACATTTTAGTGCAGGCTAATGTCTCAGCGTCCGATGCAGAAAAGGCTGACAGAGAATACAAGGCTCTAGTTAGTAGTTCAGACACATTTGCGGAAGAAAATGAAGTGAACACAGACTTAATTACTTTTGGATGAGCGTGTTATCACCAAATGAAGTATATCTCTGTGTAAGATAGTAAAGATGTGCCTAATTCTTTCTCATGTTAATGCAGCCTTAGAAAGAAAATTTTCCGTAAACAAGGAAATAGTTGAAAAATTGAAAGAGGATTGTTTAGTGGCGCAGCGTGTGGTTTCTGATGCTGTAAATGAAGCTGGTGGCGTACAGGCCCTATCTAACCCAAAACAGATGATACTATCAATGAGAAATGCATATGCATGATTTAAGGAAGCCGAATAACACCGCAGGAAAGTGATGTCAGAAAAAGAGTGCAGAACCGCTGAAGGAAGAAGAGCATAGCAGAAACTAAAGGAACTTGAAGTAAAGAAACAAGCTCGTAAATCAGTTTTCGAAAGAAGTCGCTACCATAGAAATGAAGAAAATGCGTGATTAGGTTATTTCATTGCATACATGAAGAGGGAAAGAATTTATGATCAGGTAAGATTTTTTATGCTTTTTCATTACATTTTAACCTTACTTAATTTTACGAAAAAGAATTATAGTAAGTCGGGAAATTGCTGAGAGAAGTTTGCAAGATACTCCGTTTAACATGTGTTTATTTTTTAAATATCTCAATCATGACTGGGCAGAAAATTTTGCAGTTTGACAGAGGAGGGGTTAGTTTTTTGTTGCTAAATCCGGAGATAAGATAATCTCATCTCTGCTTAAATCAAATCACTGCTTTTACCTTTTCATTAACTATGGCAAAACAGAAATGAGGAGAACTTCCCTACTCTCTCAATTCAGACTGCTGTTCATTCTTACCTCTTTGACCCTAAAACGTATTGTTCAGTACAAATGGGTTGGCAGGCGTATAAAAATTTTCCTACTTTAAATACATACATACATGTATATATGTATGATTCAATGAAACCGTCGTGGAGAATGCTTCAACAAAAAAGGAGGGAGGGTAGGGTAGGGGGTAGCTTGTTTATAACACGCACATCCATTCATACATGTGCGCTCAAAAACTGGCCAACACTCACGTATTATTTTGTTTTCAACTCTTGTTTTGTGAACTGCTTCTTACTTTATCACACTAGAAGGCAAGAAAAGGATGAATGTAGTTGTTATTTATTGCTAGTCTTGATGCTGACTGAAACTCTCATAGACTTCCTCCGTTTCCATTTCGAGTCATCAAGGAAAGAGAATGACAATCAGAATAATGTTGTTTGCTGCTGCAACCGATTCGTTTATGAAAGTAACAAGTTGGAGAGAAAATTAAAGCTTGTGTGTAAAAACTTTGGTATACTTTTATTTTTATATGGGTTAGTCTAGCAACTTTGGACTTCGACCCGTCACGATTCGCCCTTTATCCATTAAAATCCATGCCCCTGCTGGGACTCGAACCCGGGACCTTTGTGTTGTGGCACTGTGTACCACAACTATTTTTTTTTTCCATTAACAAATGTGTAAATAAATTATATGTATTGTAATAATTCATTTAACCTGTAATATATTACTAATTATATTGTTATTCATATATGCTAATAAGGTAAATGGTATTTTAGAGAAAAAAAAGCCCGGCCGGGACATATTTAGGTGTTTAATCATATTAATATTTTGTTACTTTATATTCAAATTCTTATGTACTCAGTTTTTGTAATCATTTAAAATATTTGTATGTACTTTTCAAAGTTTCTACAACTCATGTTGCGGATATCCAAGGATAAGAGATTATATAATTTCATCCCCGTATATTTATAGCTTTTTTGTGTTTTACTTAATCTAAGATGTGGTATATTTATGTCATTCTTGTGTCTCGTATCATAAAAATGAATGTTATTACGGGTGTCAAGATCTCCCAAATTCTCTTTTATATACATAAGGCAACTATAGATATACAGTGAAGGAACTATCATAATTTGCATTTCCTTAAAAAGAGGTCTACAGGATATAGTATCAGGTAGTCCCTTTAAAATTCTCAATGCCTTTTTCTGCCATTTAAAAACTGTCTGAGCTCCGGTTGAGTTACCCCATAGTAATATGCCATATAGTAGTTGTGAATGAAAGAAGGCATAATACACTGAGATAAGTAATTTTCCTCCAACTGCAGTTTTTAGTTTACGTAGTAGATACAAAACTGTGGATAATTTTCTACATAGATTTTCAGTATGCACATTCCAATTTAGCTTCTGATCCAAATGTATACCTAACAGTTTTACAGAATGATTTACATTTAAATCTTCCATGTAATTACCAAGATGAAAGTACGCGTAGAATACCTCCGTCTTTGAATCATTTAAGAGCAGTCTATTACAATTTGGCCAGTGGATACACAGTTGTAACATTTCACTATTTTTACTTTGAACATTCATTAAATTTTTATCTGTCTGTAGTTTTAACAGTTGTATCATCCGCATATAGAAAACATTTAAGAGTTTACATTTTAAAAATCAGCAACATACCATGAGCAAATACATCATGAAATTCTTCCAATCTAAGTGATTTCAATGTGTTGTGTGTTTTCTTTCAGATTCTCTTCTGCGGCAAAAGCTATCACACAACAAACGTACACTATTCCGAAAAGGAAACATACAAATTTTTTCTTGTACCTCATACATTAGCATTATATGCAGATGGCAACCATGCTTTACTTTGTTTTGGCGCGGTGCAATCTTACGGCGAATCGACTTTAGTGACAACCAGCAATCCAAAAAGTGTTAAGAAAATCCACATATTATTATTACTTTCCTGAATACTCACTCTAGTTGATCAAGAGGCAGAAACATGGCGCCATGCGGAGAAATACTAATTGTGACACTTTGCGTTATGAACGACACGTACTGTGCAGAAAACATGTACAGCGTCTCGAGGCGGCGTTAGCGAGCGAAGAAGGGGTTAGTTAAAGTCAGTTTAGTTTTTTTTATTATAGGTATTCTCAATCTGAAATGAAAGAAGATAGACTAGGATCTCTCTCCTTAAGACACTTCGATGATCACTGCCGAAAGAAAGGGGTAACAACTGCAATGACTGCACAAGACGGAAAAACTAAATGCAAATAGCGTCGTGACGGTCTGCTTCATTGTAATCACTTCACGGCTCGTTTAGTCTAAACATTTTAAAATAATTTGTTGAACTTCGAAACATAAAATGAGCGTTAAACGAAACGAAGGCGAGACGTGCTTGCGCTTGTTAGCGATTACTATTGCTGTGAAGTGAGAACTACATTCCTGCGGATGACAGAGTACGTGACAGTGACGTGCCTCGCGTATAATAATAAAAAAAAAATGACTAACTAACCTCTCTTCGCTCTCTATCGCGCTCTCAAGATACTGTCTGTGTTTTTGTGGTAGAATACGTGTCATTCATAACACAAAATGTCACAATTAATATTCCTCAGTATGGTGCCATGTTGATCACTCACTCTTGATCAATTAGAGTGAGTATTCAAGAAAGTAATAATAGCATGAGATTTTCTTAACACTTTTTGGATTGCTGGTTGTCAGTAGGTGTTTATAGAAGTGCCTGTAACCGGAAATAAATAAACTTATATGAATTAAAAAGAGTTCTGACTAAATCAATATAAAATTGATGTTCGAGTGACCCTAACTACGGAACTACAGCCCAACATTTTTGATTAAGTAAAAGGAACCTTAAAAATTGAACTGCAACGTGCATACTCTACTCAAGCTAAATAATGGAATACTGATAGCAAGAAACATTACTTACCAAGGTGCGACTTTTCCTGATGCTGAACAATTTGTTCCTTACAAACTTCCAATATCGGCTTTCGTTTGCTGGGCGAACTGATTTTGCCCTTCCTAGCACTTTCTGACAAGTCTCTATTTTTTTCTCGTTTATTATTCTTGAAGAGAAAGGTGCAAACAGTGTATTCGTTTATTCTATGATTACCTATAGAACTGCACATTGCTTAGGCTTTGTTTCCACTTTCTTTGATGACATCTTGTGATAATCGAAGCTACAACTTTGTTTACACTCTGCAAGACGTATCCTTGAAGAGTTCGATATGCAGAGCTAATGAAAGCTATGAAGAAACACATTTCCTCTTCACTTTGCATTTCTTGAAGAGTGAAAAGTGCAGAGTTTGTGAGATGCAATGTCCGACAAACTCTTCGCTCTACAATCTGAACTTGCGACTCTACGAGATTACTTTGCATATTTTTGTTCATGAAACAGATAACACAAGAAAAAGTGTAAAATGAGGAATGAAGTGTTGCAGAGTTCTTTCATGGAATAGACCCCTGGTCATTACCTCCCCATTCTCGTGCAGCCTGATCCAGAGAGACCATAAATAAATTTAAATTCATAAATTGCCTCACATGCACAATATATAGTTCCAGGACTGGGATGAGCATGGTATTTACTGCCTTGAATTCCACACGTGGTATGTAAGAAGATAGTCCTTTCTTTATGTTTCTTAGGACGCTAGGAAGGACAAAAACATTGAGATTTTATTTTCGCTTGTTCCTGGAATATTCATATTGTTTCAGAAACACACAAGAAACACTGTAAATCTTGGCTTTTAAGTAATCCTATGTATAGTGTATCAGAATTCGAAGAAAAATTAGCATTGTATTAATATGGCATATATAAATGTGAAGAAACTATCTACCTGTACTAACTGTTGTTTTTATACTAAACTATTGTAAATATATTGTATTCGATTCTGACGTTGTCCATTGCAACAAATGTTGTTTAACGACAATAAAAAGTATTCTATTTTAGTATTTTTTTTTTTTTTTTTTGATAGAATGCTTTTCAGTAAATCTTAGAGTAAAATT
Source organism: Lepisma saccharinum (assembly GCA_022664845.1). Classification (NCBI taxonomy): domain Eukaryota; kingdom Metazoa; phylum Arthropoda; class Insecta; order Zygentoma; family Lepismatidae; genus Lepisma; species Lepisma saccharinum. Next base: position 3,918 of record JAGDQP010049207.1, on the reverse strand, counting down.
ACACAGTGTTCCTGTCAGGGAGATGACTCCATTTTTTTCTCTCTCCAGGATACGAAGTGTATCCGTTAAATCTTCTGAATCTTTAAACTTTCACGACATTTTTAACACATCTTTTTACTCGAGGTCGTGCTAGATTTCTTTAAGATAATTACCACAGTTTCGTTCACCTACTTGGCTAATCACCTGTGATGTAGATTTTAAATTTTCTGTTGTTTATTTTTAAACTGCACTTAAATCAAAACTGTATTTTTGTTGAGGTTCTGATCATGAATAATTATATCAATAGTAGTGTTGAATTTAGTAATTTACATACGGGAAGAAATGCTGCTCATTGCGGGGGCATAGTCTCTTTTTAAAGAAACTATTCTTTACAATTTTTTAAAACTTACATCTACTGTATCCCAATGGAGTAACTAAATCTCTGTGTGGAGGGTAATTTCCGGTGGTTTTAGCCCCAGACTACCCGCTGGACACACACTGCTCAATACAATATTTTTGATTATACTTACTTTAGTCTTTCTATCACATACATAAAAAGTGATTTTGTGAGCATATCTTTTCTCTTTCTTCAGTGTTATTAAATAGGACATTCGTTAATTTTTGAAAGGAATGTGAATCCGCCAGACCCCCTGTGTGGGGTGTCAACTTCAAATCATCGAGAACACGTTTGCGCTCAAAAATCGATAGAAACCATGCAAAACTCTACTTACATTCTCCCATTTTTTTATTTTACACCCCCGAAACTGAAAATTCTTGAGGAATCCCTGCTTCGGGAAGGAGTGAAAGTCACTCTCCATGTATTCTTAGGGTTGACAGTTGTTTTCATTGTCGACCTGTTTTTGTCAAAACATTTGAAACTGAGGAAAGAACAAAGAACCAGTCATGTAATAAAATTTATTTATATTTAATTTCCCATAAGGGTATATCAATTCCGAATGGCAAACATGTTTTCATTCTGTTCGTTCCACTTTGTGATTATGCTCCTTTCACGATAGAGCTGAGGAAAATGTTTTGCATCGGGTGCAAAAACACTATCTCTGTCTGTCTATGTATGTATGTATGTATGTATGTATGTGTGTGTGTTTATGTATGTATGTATGTGTGTGTGTGTGTGTGTGTGTGTATGTATGTGTGTGTGTGTGTTTTTGTTTGTTTGTTTGGATCCATGCGTCCATCCAAATTTTTGTCGTGTTTGGTATGGATGATTTCACGCAGGCACAATAAAAGCAAATTTAAAAATAACTTTGAATGGTGAATTATTTTTACTTAAACCTTATATTACAAGAATGAAATTCCGAGAATACATCTCGTCATTTCTTAGAATTCACAATATGTTTGGAAGGAGCAATCTTCTAATATGTCTTCAGTTATAGCCTCAGGGAAGAAGGTTATTAGATATTGTGAAGAAAAGACAAACGTGGTGAGGAGCCAAATTTCAGTTGATTCGTCTGGGAAACAAACGTGTTTGACAGGAAAGAAAAAAATATAACACAAGTGAAGGAATGCTTGTGGAAAATAAGCAGTATAATTTGTTTTTATTTAACAATCTCCAGATATAGGATTTTATTTAATAATCACCAGGCCATTTTACACTGGACATATTAACAACAATAATAACAAAGGAAAGGACTTTGGAAAGAATCGGCCCTGGCCTTATTCAAAGTACCATCATATGTCTGATATGACAAGGAAACCAGGGAATACCTCAGTCAGGATGGCCGAAACCGTGACTTTAACTCGGGTCCTCCCGACAAGGCGAGCACTCTATCGACTGCACTACCTTGTTATATGGTAACAGATAGGTGCATGAAATGAGATCTGTGAACACTTAAAAATTCAGTTGAAATTTCCGGTAATAATACGCGAATTAATTCTGCTATTTCCCCGTAGCCGTATTTTACAGTGTAAATACCTGAATCCAGGAACAGCCGTTAAATAAATTTGTTACAAATACTGTTGACTGCCTGAACTTTTACGGTAAAAACTTGACGTCCCCGATTGCCAGTAATTTTACGGTATTTTTTAAGAGTGAAGAAATGTGTGGTGCTAAAGATTAATGACAAACAGGTGGCATTATAAATCGAGCTACCAAGTCACTTGCACAAAAATGCACTGAGATTTCGTCTCTCGACGAAACGCCTAGTGAAGGGCAGGGCTTAGAGAGAAGGTCGCCTGGAAACCCATATGTTGTCTTTATATAGTTGCCGCAATAGCAATTCATTTTGCTTACACCTGTGACTACAACTACTATTTGATAGTAATTACATCTTTCTGTAGATGGGACAAAATACCGATAATGTTCACACATAACAAAATTTCCCCTCTCCCCTTCAGCTTCAAGACACTTGTACGAAATAAGGATGGAAACTATTTTTCTGATAACGATAAAATTTTAATGTATAACATGTAATGAAGAAAATGATTTAGAATTTTTATTTTATATAGTAAACTTCAAGTATCACCTAAACATGTTGTTTAAAGGGTCATTATCAAACTTTAAGTGGCTAATTGACTAAAAATGGCTTCATATAAAGTTAGTTTGACAACTATGCAAGCAAATAGTTCTGTTTTCTCATTTGCTCGTACGATCCTAATCACAGCATACGCATCCACGAGTAAATAACACTGTTAGAAATACCGTCATATTTCGCTCTAAGCATTAATTCTATAAGCTAGTTAATTTTTAATACTAAGTAGAATGTACTTAAATCTCCACAGAAGAAAAAAGCAGCTAATTTATGTTAAATATACGAATCCATTCCCACTAGCAGATATCCCGCCAACTGCACTGCTTTTTAAACATGGCGTCTGTTGTACAGAAATAACAACGGGGAAAGCCTTTGACAAGTATTCAGAAGAAAACTATTCTCAATATGTTTAACTAATTAGTAGAAGAATATCGTGAAGTGCCTATTAAGGATTTAGAACTTAAAGTGGGTGGAGAAACAGGTGTCAGTGCCAGGAGTGCTTCTAAAATTTGAAAAGAATTTGCAACGAAAGGTGGTATATTGACAACGCCAGGGAAGAAAAGACCAAGAAAGAAAATAGTGGATGAGTGTGACGATTTTGTAAAAGGTTCCATTCGCAGGAAAGTACATCATAACTTTTTCTTACAGAACGAAATTCCAACAATTGATAAAGCGTTGTGTGTTGTAAATGAAGACAGTGAACGTTCGAATTTTAAAAGAAACACGTTTTATCAGCTATTGAATTGTATCGGGTTTAAATACGGTGGAAGGAAGCAACAATCAGTTTTAATTGAGAGACAAGATATTATTCAATGGCGAAGGAATTACCTTCGATTAATACGTAAGTATAGAGCAGAAGGTAAGAAATTGTATTTTCTTGATGAGACTTGGATGAAGGGCAGACAAAATCGTTGGTATGGAAGGACACACCAGTTAATTCTTCAAGACAGGCATATTTAGAAGGGCTGTCAACCGGACTTAAACAGCCTAGTGGGAAAGGTAAACGGTTAATTTTGGTACATGTTGAAAGTGACAGTGGATTTGTTGAAGGTGCTGCGTACTTCTTTATCTCAGAGTACAAAGGACTACCATGAGAAAATGAATGGTGATACATTCCGCCGTTGGTTTGAGAGAATATTACATAACCTTGAGCCTGACAGTGTAATTATTATGGATAATGCCCCAATACCATAGCGTTAAAGCAATTACATTCCCAACATTAAGGTGGAAACGAAACGCTATTGTTGACTGGCTGAAAGCTCATAATGTGTCTTTTCAGATAGTATGAAAAAAGTTGATTTTCTTCAGGCCGCCAATTCTCTCAAACCGTTATTTGACTGTTATTGATGACATCGCGAAGTGAATGCAATTGAGCTAATTTGGGCGCATGTAAAAGGCTACGTGGCAAGTAATAATTCAACACACAAACTTGTACAGGAGCGCCTCGACG
>JAGDQP010049206.1:0-14555 GCA_022664845.1 Lepisma saccharinum | reverse complement strand
TGGAGAATTTTCAACAGTGATGCGGATCATGTGATTGAATATTCTACTGCCTCCAAGGTGTCGGAGTTCTTTAAGTTCTCATGAATGCCGTTGGCTAAAGTACATTGAAGCTGCTGAAGGATATTTTGATTAAAAACTTCAGTGTTCTAAAAAAGATACAAAAAGCTTATATGGACACGCAATTTTCCACTTAATCCTCTCGAGCTTCATCTGCTGTTAAAAAGAGACAAAGCTCAGATGTACTGTACATTGAAATCAGCAAAGATTAGAGAGCGGGTAAAGGAGAACGGATCTTAAATTGAAGTCCAAGTAGTTGTTTTTTGTATTTTCTGTAAATTTCTTCAAAGGTTCTAGATAGTGACATGTGATGTAGAAAATGGGTTTCTATAACGGTTCTAGGCACTTAAGGAAATCGGCCATTTGTATTACAACAACTCAATAATGAAATGCTTTTATTTCGAGGCTTAGAGAAGATCCAATATGATAATATTAGAAACTGTCGTCTAATATATATGTTCCTTCTTTCTGTTTCTGTGGTACTTACCGATACGTACACAAACACTTTCTCTTCGTAGGATCGTGAGTTCTGTAATTATGTGAAACTTTTTTTTATTATTATTATTTCTCCCAATATATTGTATACGCTATTAATATCTTCTTGGTCGTGTAAATAATAAAGGGTACATCTTTGTTCTATATCATTTAATAAAAACATAATGCTGTAGCGCTTGTTGACAGCGCCATAGAAGGGTTTACTGAAGAAAATTCTATATTAATGGGGAGAACTCAGTCCAGAATTAACTCGTACAATTTACATATAATATGATACTTTTAACTTGTATAATAAACATTACTATTATTTCATATTGAAATCAGGTCATTCCATGCCAAATAACATAAGAAAATTGAAATTTTAGCCTCACCACTTTCAAATTTCATGAAACTTGGAGTTACCAATACTTAAAGGAGCAAAGTATATCTGTATAATAGCGGGCAGTGATCTATACTTTTCGTTCAGCAGAGCTGCCAACTTGAAATAGAATGTTAATGTTGGGTCTAATTTTCAAGCTTAAGAAAAAAAGTGTTCTCTTAATAAAAATAATAAATTGCTTTTCCTTGGAGTCAAATTTTCATTAGAAGGTTGTCATGTAACATTTGACCTTGAAAATTTTCAAAATTGTTCTTTATAATAATTTTGAAACATACATATGTGGTATATAAGTGGTATAAATTTCATGTTGGGATGGCACTTGGAACAGGAGCTATGACAGTTACTATGTACAGGTTCAATAGACTTACGCAACTGTTGCACTCTATGTACCCAAAGGGCAAATTCTTTTTTCTTAGTGTAGCTACAGTTTTTGAAACAGTGAGAGGTATCCTGTACCATTGTACTCGTAACACTCAATCTGCAAAGGTAGGTATGTAGTGGTTGTGACATTAAAATGAATAAGAACTATATAGTTACACAATTATGTAACCCATTTAATATTGAAGGACATAAAAGTGGCAGAAAGCAAATAGGAAATAAATTCCAGCCAGAACCGGAAACTGAAAGTGGTGGAGATGTAGTGGGTGGAAGATGAGAGTGATGGAGATGGGAAGTGTAAGCGTACAGCACATATGTTGTTATTTAGGCATTAAATGAGAGTTTACGAAGTATTAGAGAATGACCCATCAAACGGAAAAAAATAACAACAACCAGATATTGTGAAACACGATTTCACAACAGTACGAAACAAAATAAGGTGTGTTTCAGGTTTATTGTCCAGAACTTTATGATGACACCACTGCGTACGGGAGCAAAGACTGGAGGTGCCCTGCACCCACATTGTGTAGTGGTCAGTTAGTGTTTGAATGTGTAAATACGGTTCACATGGACACTATGCGCAAGACAAAAAAATACAGAAAAGCAAAACATTGAGATCGTCAGTTTTTCCCAGGAGCACAATCGTGATCGTCAAGTGAGAGTGTCCCACTTCAGAGAACAAGGTGTGTGTGCAAGGTGTCTGCAGGTAACGAAAATACCGAAAACGTGCCAAAATTCCAAGGCTGGTAACGAATTTCAAAGGAGAGAAAGGAAGGTAACGAATTTTTATTGTGAGAAATACAGTTCTTCGTTGCCATCATTTATTGAAAGTAAGTTTAGAAAAAAAATCGTCATATCCAAAACAAAATAGATGACCTAAGAGCAAATATGCTGTTGGATGACAAAATATTTGAAATCAATACTGAAATTTATCTCTGTCAAAGACTTGTCTCTGTTGTCTGTTTGTGTATTCGCGTTATCACGTGTAGAGTCCCTCTGACGTCACTAAGCTCCGCCTTTGCAGTGCGTCATAATGGACGGAAGTGATCCGAAAGGAACCGAGCATTACCGAACTCCCACGTGTAGGTGGTGTGTGTTGCAATTATCTGGTTGGAATGGTTGACTGACTGTTAAGTTTATTAAACACGTGTTTATTGAATACCCTTATTGAAATATTTCGTACAGTTTATTGAATACATTTTGCAATGCCAGGAAAAAATTCCTTCAATGACATTTGGCTTACTCATGATAAATAATTTCAAACAGTGGTTGAGACCAGTGGACACTAATAAGCATGCAGCCTATTGTCTTAATGTGTAAAAAAAATATTTGATATTGCAGATGCGGGAGTGTATGCGATAAAATTACACAGCAAGGGCAAAAAGCACTGTCAGCTTTTAGAGCCTATTGCTAAAGGGTTGCAAACAAAACTGAACTTTAATAGGCCTGCAGCCTGCAGCTGATAACAATGCCAGTAGTGCAAGTGCATCGCCCAGTAGTGTTAGTTCTTCTGTGTACTCGGGTGTTCTGCAGCCTCAGAAGAAGACTCAGTTAAGCTTAGTTCTTCCATTGCTGTAACAAATGCTTCTAACAAAGGAGTCTTGTCATTATTAAAGAAGTTACAAAGGTTGAAATTATTTGGGCTTTGAGCAAGGTAATGACTCACTTCTCATCAAGAAGTTGCGGGCATACTAGCGATTTATTTGCCGTGATGTTTGCGGACAGTGTTATTGCACAAACATTTCAAATGCACAATGATAAATTATCTTTTGTGATTACTTATGGCTTGGACAATTTTTTCAAAAAAGTCTATCCAGCGAAGTTACGAACTGTCAATTGTTTACACTCTCTTTTGATGAGAGCATGAATAAAATTTCTCAGAAAGCACAGATGGACCTAGTAATTCGTTATTGGGTTTCTGCAAAGAATGAGGTAGTGACTAGTTATCTAACCTCTGCGTTCCTCGACAAATGTACTGCTAGATGCATTAATTAAAAGCATCACCAGTTGGGGTCTGTGTTTAAAAAATATTATTCAGATTTCGTTAGATGGTCCAAATGTGAACTTAAAGTTGTTGAGAGACTTGCAGGAACTGATTCGTTCGGAAGAAAGTGACGACCGTGAAATGTTTGATGTTGGAACATGTTCCTTACACATTGTACACGGAGCGTGCAAGACTGCTCATAATGTAATCGGCTGGAAAATACATTAATTTCTTTGCTCGTTGTACTATTTGTTTAAGGATTTTCGTGCACGGAGATCAGAGTATATTAGATTGTCTGGCTCGCATGTTTCCTTTAAAGTTCTGCCAAGTTAGGTGAGTAGAAGATTCTAAAGTTTTTAGACGTGCCTTAGATATGTTGCCGTTCCTGAAAAAGTATGTGCTTGCTGTTGAGAAAAGTCCTCCAAATTCTCAAAATTTTACCAAAGTAAAAACTGCAGTGCTTGATCCTATGTTACCTGCAAAACTCGAGTTTCTTTTGTCAGTGTCTTTAATGGTGGAGCCATTTTTAACAACATTCCAGTCGAATGACCCGTTACTCCAATTTTTGTACCAAGACCTGTACATGGTTGTAAAAGACATTGCGCAACAGTTCATAAAGAATTGTGTTCTTGAGAATGCAAACAACTGTTCTAAACTCGTGCATTTGGATCCAGTGGGTGATCGCAATATTATGAAGGCGATACAAAGTATAGACGTTGGATTTGAGCAAAAACGGTGTGTAAAAAATTTGAAAGAAGTTGATGTGCTTCATTTCAGAAAAGAAGGCCAGTGCTTTTTCATGCATCTATCGCCGGAAGTAATGCAAAACGAGGTCCTGAGAAATTCAAGAATAAACATTGTTCTTGAAGCTATGGTATCAAAGAAGCAAATTAGTCCATCAGCTGCAGATTGTGTAAAGAGGAACTACATTCAGTTTTGTCAAAAACCAGAAGTTGAGAAAGCAGCCAAATCCTTTGATAGGCGGGTACAGAAACTAGACACTTTTATTTTTAACTTAGCATCGGAGTGCAGGATGGATAATAAGGACTTGTGTGTGTTTTTACAAAAAATATTTGTAATGTTCCACGGAAATGCAGCAGTGGAGAGGGGATTTTCTGTCAACAGAGAATGCTTAGTGGAGAATTTGAGTGAGGACTCTCTTGTTGCCCAACGATATGTTTACGATGCTGTGTCAGCAGCAGGAGAAGTTAAAGATGTGATTTCGAAGGCTTTGATACTAGCTGTTAGGAATGCTTCTTCAAAGAGGCAAGAAGCATTGTTAAAAAAGGCAAGTAAAAAGAATGAAGATGCAGTTAAGAGAAAAAAGATGATGAGTGAATTAATAGAGCTTCAGGCTACAAAGAAGAGAATTGTGGAGCAGCGTGCTGAAGAACGAAGCATTGGAACTTAAAATAACACAACTTAAGAAAAATACAAATTAAGAAACAATTGTTTAAGTCTGATTTGTAGCCACAGTTCTGAAAAAAAATTTGTCATAAAACTAATGAAGAAATAATATGTATACTATTCTTGAAATTGTGAAAATAATTTAAGGACAAATGGCCAACATTTCATATATACCCAGATTATTTAGGATTTTAGTGGACTTGCGTTTTGTGTGAAGTGTGGACTTGTACTTTTATGTAAAGGCAATCGTTTTATTACATTAATATAATATAAGCCTACTGAAGGCATAACAAGAACTTAGGCCATCTTGAAACCTGAAGGTAAGTTAGAATTTTTTTTTGTATATTACCTTTTTATTCTGAGAACATTGTTATATGTTTGTCTGATTTTTCTTTTTCCCTTTTTGTGATATGGCTTAGACTTAATGATTTTTTTTTATACAAAACTGTCAGTGTCCTATTTTTATGTATGCAAGTTGAGCTAATGTGTGTTTATATATGTGTATACACACATACGCACAACTCAAGGGAAAATCTGAAATTAAATTAGAAGAAGTACCTAAAAGGTGCCTAAAAAGTAACTAATTTTTACTTTGTCATTCCTTAGACACCCTGGCGTGAAAAGGATCAACCGACTTATTAAGCGGTTTCTGGAAACTGGTGACGTTTCAACACATTCAGGCCCCCAACCCACAACATGTAACCATAGGATGGTGGAAAAACAAAGAAGGTGTTTGTGAAACAACCAAACCTGTCAACGCGACAAGCTGCTGTAAAACTGAACATTTCGCAAGCTTCAGTAATGTGAAACCGGAAAACAGACGGAATTCGGTCACGAAAAAGACAAGGGAAGGATACGAAAAGAAGAATTGGAGAAGCGAAGAAAAATTGTGCAAAATTGTATAAGAAAGCCATAAAGTCGGGAGATAACTTTTTCTTCTTCATTGATGAGGAAACAAAAGTTGAATGGGACGCCTCAGAGATGAATGTCAGTGAATATGTCTCTATTGTACCAGGTTGCCAAACCCCTATAGAAGCCATGATACAACCGAAATCAAAATTTCCGAACAAAATTATGGTGTGGCAGGCAATGACACAGGATGAGAGACTTTCTCCGGCATTTGTGACCGACAGAACTCTGAACAGTGAAATGTATGTATCCAATTGTCTGCGGAACATTCTGTTGCCATGACTACGTTACCCAGCCTATTTTATTTTGGCCCGACAAGACATCGTCGCATTATGCTCACATCACCATCCAGTTTCTGGAGGATAATCACATCCCATATGTTTCACGAGTGGACAACACAACGACGGTGCCATAGTTCAGATCAATTGATCGGTTCTGTGCTGTGGTCAAGAGGGAGATAGTTGCTAAAAGCCTTCTTTGCGAGAACATAACGCAATTTAAGCGAAATTGAACCCAGATTTCGAAGCAGGAGGCAGCAAAGCACGGAAAACGCCTTTTTGCCAACTTGAAGAAGTAGCTTCGCTTTCCAGGAAAAGAAGGTACATACGCTGTCTGCTTGAAGAAATATTAATTTGTATGGATCATGTAGTCTATGAAATAAAGAGTTTTGGTTTGGGAATCGTGTTTCCTTTTCCTTCTTGTTTTTCGTTGTAGGACCTGATTCATGTTATTCCGAAATATTTTATTTTGTACTGCTTATGCAATTTTCTTTACAGTGCACAGGACATCTCTCACTGCTTTAAAGACAGTAGCTCCACTGACACCCAAAAATCCAGATGTCAAAAATTCAGATCATAACCAAACTTTGTATATCGATAAAATATGTAACAAATCCCCTACAATATTTTTTCTAGAACCTGCCGTGCAGTAGGAAAGGCGTAAATGGTAATTTAATGAGCGAGATCTAATGTAGAATAGTAGTTGAAGCATTGATGTAAACATTTCTTCATAAACCCCTTTTGGAGCAAACGCCCCGGGAGAGTGTTAGCTCACCATGCGAAAGCTCCGCGGTTCGAGTCCTGTCGTGACGTAATCATTTTTTGTACTTTTTCTTTAGTATATGTGCAAATATTATATATTACAGTATGCATTTGACATGTAAAGTGAATGTTATTGTTTTGCAGTACATAAGCAGTTTATTTTATTATTATTTAGAATGGCCTTTTAGCTTTAAAATGAGCCCAACAGAAACATTTCATCTTAGTTGGAAATAAAGTTTTAAACTTCGTTTCTTCGGTGCCATGTGTCAAATTTGGTAACACTACCACGCGAAAAGTATGTATCACTGCCGTTATTTTATAGATGTACTTTGCTCCTGAAGTATTAGTAACTCTCCAAGTATCACGAAATTTTAAATGGTGCAGTCAATTGTGTGATTTGTTATAGAATGACCCAGTAAGGTTAGGCGATGTTCGCAGGTTGAAGGGACGTATTGAAAGCCATCCACAATTATAGCTACTGTTAATTTAATTTTATAGAAATAGGATATTTTGCTTCACTTATTTCGTTACCTGCTTGATGATGTGAGATACAGTATTTTAGAATAGCACCACCTTCCCTTTCAACATATATTATTATTTAGTAGTATATGTTTTGATATAAAGGCAAACTTGCTCAGTGAGTCGCGGAAGGTTTTCTGTGACCAAAGGGAGATTCAGAACCAGAAATTTTGAGAGGTCCTGGCCTAGTTCATGTTCAGTTTAAACTTTATTTGTATTAAAGGTTGATTCCTTTCAATATTGGTATCAAATTAAAATCTGTCATGGTAAATATGTTGATTATAACAATTGCTACCACTTCTAATGGATCTAGACTCATCAGTTTTATTGAAATAACCTATTTTTTCTTTTCAGATATAGATCTAAACGAATCAACTATATTACCCAAACGGTTGCTGGGCATATGGAAGGAAGTTTTAACTGTTGTGTATGAGATGCGTGGACTGCCTAAATTATTATTGGCTTTAATTGACATTACCATTAAGGAGAATGAAAATAGTCATCGTTGTATATTGGCAACATTGTGGATTAGAGAATTGTGTCGTGCGTTATTAAAATCAAAGAAAGTGTTGCAACTAAGACAGAACTATAACAGCCGATTGTCAGCAGCCTCAAGAAGAAGAGGTGTTGTGTCCTTCATTGCATCAAGGATAAGAAGAAGGCCGTTTGGACTCAAAAGAAATGATAAAAGTACTTTAGGACTTCTTTTCAAGTGTGTGGAAAAGGATAATCCTGCTCTCCGCATGCCACTGAAGTTTTCTTTGAAAATTATACCAGATTTTCATACTGTGATGTCGTTAGTAAGACACTCCCTTTTAGAACCTACGTGTTGGACTGTTATGTTTATTCGAGAGTAAGTACATTCTTAATTTCTTTATTATGATGTTACCATTGTTTTACGATTAATAATTGCTTTTTATTATTGGTGGTGTGCGTGCCTTTTAATGGAGCGGAACGCATTCATTCGTGTTTAGTTGGATACAAACTGGTTGTGTTATTTGGCTGGTGAAATTAAATTGTAACCAACTTCCAGTTCTAGAGTGAAGCTTTTAACTAAATATGAACACGTAAATATGCAGGGTTCCCACCAACCTGGAAAAGTCATGGAATTTATTTTCAGAAAGAAAGTTTTATTTCAAAGGCAAATTTATTCATATTATACAAACCATGTTTCGATTTTTAAAAAATAAAAAAAATACTGTGTTGTTTGAAGTTGTATTTAATCATTATGCAGTGAAAAAGTGGGAGGTTGCAGGGTATGTGCTCCTTGTAGAAAGAGATGAGGGAGCTATTGTGTGTTGTGTCATTTTTTTATATGTATTCTCGACCTACGGCACAAAGTGAGGTGGGGTGATCACTGGTCAGTTCGACTCTCGACCACCTTTACCTCCCAAGGTGTCCAAAACTACCAAGGACACTCTCGTACTCAATTTGATACATCTCAAAATGCAAGGTATGGAAGAACTTAAGGAAAACCTACAGCGTCCTGGCCGGGATTTGAACTCAGGCCGCCAGATTCGTAATCAGACTCGCTACTGCCTTGGCCACGACGACTCCATTCGAACATAAATACAGAGCAAAAGTTAAAATAATAATACACCTATTATTTCCTCGTGAAATATGAGAATTGTTTATCAGAGAATGTAGAGTTTAGCTATTTAACAAATAATTTAACTACTTTTGTTCATATTTTTTATATTGTTGTTCCATTGCATTATTCAAGGTACCATCCCAACATTTGCCTAGTGTGATTGAGGGAACCAGGAAAAACCTCAGTCAGGATCCTCGGCAACCGGGAATCGTTGCCGACCTGGTAGCCGTGTGGGTTACGGCGCTAAGCCAGCGACTCGAAGGTTCAGGGTTCGAATCCCGACTAAGGCATGTATGTTTGTGATAGTGGATTACAACTAGAACGTGACGGATAATCGTGGCGGGCCGAAGTCAGAATGTTACTAGATACTCATACAAAATAAAGTTTACTTAAGTTTCACCGGGAATCGTTCTTGAGGCCTCCTAATTACAAGGCAAACATGCTAACAAATGTTCTGCATCGTTGGTATAATAAGTACTGGAATTCATACAAATTTAAATATTAGCACTGAAAATTCACTAATATTACTTGGTGCAACAACGAAAGTATCAATTTTGGTCTAAAAGTTTGAGAAACCTTGCACCATCTATCAACCATTAACCAATGTCATACGTTGCATAATCTATAGTGGTCTACTTGTAGGAATCTGATTCTGAAATCCTAATCATATTTTACCAGTTATCACTTAATATTTACCTTTACTGATGTACTATACTTCTACAAATTGAATAAAATATGATCAAATTAAGAATTTAGAAAAGTCAATGCTTGTAAGAAGTATTTAGATTAGCATATTGTGGGGGAAGGGGTCTTATAAGTTTAGGGGCCCCAGACGACTGCCTACTGTGCCCATGCATTAGGATTGCCATGACCCTGTGCTTACTCTTGACATAGGTAACTTAGTGACTTTTGGCGGTGCCCCTGAAGCATTGGGGCCCTGGGCTACATACAGCCCATTTGTTAATCCACACTAATGACCTGAAGCTCTAGATGGGATTTAGAGCTTGACAGGTACTAACTACTTACTGACTTACTTTAGTAGAATAAAAAGCGAGATTCAGGGAACTATCTACCTTTTATTGGAGTTGTTGTTGATGCTAAGAGCTCCCAAGATAAACTGAGGTTACATAGGCAATGCACACCTTTATATAGGCTTTTGATACATGGTTATTAGGTTATAATGACACATGAAGATATAGGTCGTCACACTGTCAACTAATTACATACTATAAACATACTTGCACACACATTATTAACACATACCATACAATAATAAGCAGATTCATACACGGACACACTACTTTTTCGGCGTCTCAACCTTGACTTCTTTGTAAATTTTTATACATCCCTCTTGCTTCTGCGTGAAATATTTCAATAGAACAAATAATATATATATATCTCCAACATAAGTATTCAATATATATATCCAACATAATAATTCAAATGTATATTACGAAATACAAAAGAATATATTTTATGTAACTTGTAGCTTATAATTTTGTCGTGACACATTCACGTGTGAGTGGTCACCATACACGAGCAGGTTCCGTTATATACTTTCGTCAAAAAGCGCTTTGGCTCCTCCATAGGTTTACATGTAAGGATGAAATTTGTTTATTATATTTAATTTATCTTGATTTCTGGAAAAGGGGCTCACAGATGTTTATAACAATATGTTAAAAGGAAATAGTATGAAAAGGAATTCTTAACAATACTATACATCAAGTTAAATTATTCTCCGTCAGAATAAGAGTGTCATTCAACTATATTAAAACAAAATCTTTAAACTTAAATTGCTCAAATTATCAGTTGATCGTATGAATCATTCTCCCGAAAATGGTCTCAATTTCTAGCCGGCAAGAGTTAGGGTTAAAAATGTCTTCGGGACTTCCTAACTACAATGTAGCATTATACTCAATCATTGTTAGTAGTTTGTCCTTTCTTTCGGAGTTTTGTTGTGTAGTGTTTCCAATCATTTCATTGACCTACCCTGTGAATTCTTCAAATAAGATATACTGCATCTCTGAAGAAGTTAGCGATTAGGTTGACGAAACGGCGTAAGATCTAGAAATATTGCATGGTGAAAAATAACGTAATGTGAGAAACATCGTGGGAACTTTGTGATATACGTAGTGTTTAAAAGATATCTGGTGTTTCTTTCAGCCTCTTAAATATCCTTGATGCGTCCGTTGGGAAAAGAGTGAAGCAAAATCTGCAAATGCTGATTCAAATTTACGTTTGCACCAGCGTGGTCATGGTTGAAGAGACTTCGGAAGAAGAAACGTCACTTTTTACGCTTGCACATCTGTTGAATAGAAATACAAGCCATCATGAAGAAGTTATGGATATTGATGATTTTGATGAGACTGAATTAACCCAATCAGCGGAAACAGGAATGCAGTCATCTGCAGCGACAGATCAGTCTTCAGCGTGGATCGTTTGTAAAGGTATTGTGGATTTCTCTTCTTTAGTCTGCATTTGTGTTTTACAGATTGATCGACAAGTCTCGCAACTCCAAGTCGTAGGAACCTTTCTAAAGTGTTTTACGTCGAAGTTGGAGACAGTGTTTTCGATTTTTTAAATAGAAAAAAGTCAATGTTCGTGAATTGAATACTTATGCTAGATAGCTTGAAATATTTTGTACAATGTGTTTTACTATTGACGTTCTTAATAAAATGTGTGCAGCGCAACTGGTAGCCGATTACGAGAGAGAACTGCCGGGGTCCATTGAACGCAGTGGTTCGGAGCCCATTTTACCAAAACTGTAGGTTCCGTCCGTAGTAGCTCGTTTACAATTCACTCACGAGAGAGAACTGTAGGCAGTAAGAATCACACTAAATCTGGATCTTTGATGATTCTAATTTCACTACAATACAATACCGTTTCTCTGTCAAAATATAATTCCGTTTTCATAGTCAGCGTCGTCTGATCAAGATCAATACGTTTGTCTCATTTCCGCGTGAAACATTAAATGACTACTATCAACATACAAACTAAAATATATTAATAAAAAGTTAAGGCTGCAAGCAGGACTCGAACTAGCAACTAATTTACATTTGGTTAGGTTCAATGATTTGTCACCATTTGAAATTTCATAGTTTTTTTCTCTCATTTTAAAGTTATTTTTGGTAATGATAAACAGTTTTAGTCAATTATCTACACTATGGATTAGTTATATGTACAATCCTTGTCGCTTTACTGTGTACTTTCGGAGTTTGCTTGCTTTTTGCTCACTGGAAACTCGTTACTGAAGCTGATTTCAAAACCTTTGGAACGGCTATACCGAGGATAACTGAGAGCTTACGATTGGTACTCGTCTCAGGAGGTGTTTAGGTATATCTCTCCAGAATTGTATAAAGTTCCAGTGTTGACAGTAACGAAATATTTAGCAGAGGGTGAAGGGAAGAGACAAGAATAAAAGAGTGCACATACTTTACCAAGCTGGGTACAATTGTACCCACCATCATTAATAGCGACATAAATAAATACCACTCCGATTTTATTTTGGTTTTACAATTATATTCAAGAAAGTCTATTTGACAATGTAACTATGGCTGAACCGCCTACGATAAAGTTAATGCATACAATAATTTAAAAAAAAAAACACACACAACTCGGGTACAGTTGTACCCTGCTTGGTACAAGAAGGGTTAAGTTATGTATTAGTTCTAATATATTTCAATTTGAAAACAGGTTTTACATTCAGAAGGAAGATTTATCGACAGATATTTCTTTTCCTGTCTTAATAACATCACTATAGATTACTTTGAATCTTCTATATTACCCAAACCTGAGTTAAAATGTGCTAGTTTTCCCGTTATGTAGATGATTGCTTATTTGTATAACAATCAGACTTTTTTTGTACTTTAAGGATTTTTTTTTTTTTTAACCGCAGCCGAAGTTAAAATGCATCCCTGAATTGGAAATGCACCTTCGACCAGCATTGTTTACATTCATCAATAATCAGATCATTCCAACACATCAAAATCTAATATTTGTAAAGATTATTATTTTTTTTTGTTACTGGTGACGAGAAATGATTTTTTATGTCAGTATCAAAAAAGAAAGGAAAGGTTGAGTCCTAACAAAGAAAGCAAGCAACTTCCTGTACGAAAGCTAGTGTCCATCGACAGAAGGCAATGTTAAGCGTCATATAATGGAAATTGCTTCTCAGAAATGTAACTATCACTTCTGACGTTTATTGTCAACCACTCAGACGCCTTGCGACTGCATTCCAGCAAAAAATGACAGGGAATGCTGCATCAGATATTGCTTCAACGTGATAATGCACATCCACACTCCGCTATCATGACAAAAACAGTTGTCCAAGAACATGGTTGGCAGGTTTTCTACATTCGCCTTATTTTCCCGATCTTGTTTCCTGAGAATGCCATCTTTTCCACTCTCCATTTAACAAAGAAAAGTCCTTTGATAACGAAAATACTCTTCAAACATGGATTGGTGACTTTTTCTAAACTCCAAACTATCAGATTTCTGCGGGAGTGGAATCGAAAAATTGCCCCAGTGTTGGCACACACACACACTTAGATAATGTAGGACGATATATTATTGATCAGTTTGTACATTCCTTACATGTCAAGTGTATATTAAATAAAAAAAAAATTACCACAGCCAGAAAACACTACGAATTTGTGTATCAACGTAATAGAATCACTAGACAATTTTTAATCACAGATACTTATTGGAATTAAATATTATACGTCCTCCAGCTATGATTTCAAGAGTTTCTGTGACGTGATGATGTCAGAGCCCCCTGTTTGTCAATAGTTAATTTCAAATTTAAACACCAGATATCTTAGAATTTTTAAAGTCTAAAACCTTACATTCAAAAACTGCAGTTGTCTACTTCAGTTACAAATATTATCTGTGTATTGACAAGGAACATTATGTCATTACATCTGAAAGAGAAATTCTTCTCATAATGAAGATATTTTTTAACTTATAGCGTGCTTATTGTTCTGTGACTATTTTATTAGTTAGTGTACTTTATTTCATTGTTGTCACTTTTGTGTAGTATTCAGGTATTCCCTTTGTTCGCGTTTCATTATATATTTCATTTGATAACAATTGGGAATCTAAATTGTATGTATTTTCTCTTTCTAGATGATGCTGCATGGAATACTTGTCCAGTTGGTTTGTTGCCGTGGCAAAGAGATCAGCAAGTGTTAAACTGTGATCTTCCGAAAGTTCGGTGGAAACCACGTAAGCCTTTGTTGGAACGTATTACGGCACCTTCGCAGCAATCGCAGAGAAAAGTCGAGTGGGTAAATGCCAAGCGTAAGCGACCGAGGAAACCTACAAGAGTTAAGACTGAAAACCAAGACTCTCCTTTTGCGAAAATTTTCAAAGCTATGTTAGACGATAGACGATAAATATTTTGAGAAGACGGTCAACAAGTTTGTGCTAATAAAATTGTACTGTGATGTTATTTTTTGCATGATATATCAGAATAAAGATTGTTTGTCCTTGATATGCATATTTTTTTTGTAGGAATGGATTAAGTTTTAACGTAATTAGTTTGAGGTGTGTAAAATATAGATTTAACATTTGATAAACTTCAAATTATGAAGCGAATAGAATTCAAGAAATAGTAGAACTGGACATAATACATCAATATTAAATCTCCGTGGTTCCGCAGCCCACATGTGGTCGTAACGAGCCTCTATCGCCACATTATATAGCTTTCAAGACCGGGGTTAGCTGCTTCTTAATTTTGTAACATTTTCTTCTGGGTTTGACATCTTTCATGTGGGATTCTGAGACATCACTTTGTTG
>JAGDQP010049205.1:3076-14555 GCA_022664845.1 Lepisma saccharinum | reverse complement strand
AAAACGTAAATTTCAACTACAGTATAACTGAATGAATTTCCGTGATTTCTGAAAATACATTTTTGTTTCAAACCGAATTTATGAACTGACGGGTTTCCCTCCTCAAGAGATGTTAATTTCAACTCAAATACAAATGATTTTTTCCCCGTTCAAATGAACTTCGATGCATATGGAAATATAAATTTTGGAATAATTTGTGTTTAATAACTTGATCTTCCTGTCGTTGGTTGAAATAAGCAATGGATGAAAAGGGTTTAAACATTTTATTGAAGTCGCATGTAGTAGTAGCTAATGTTTAGGTTAATTTGAACCATGATGCTTTATGCAGATATATTTTGAATTTACACTATCGCGTATAGTACAAGTGTTTTAGTGAATTGAATTTAATTCGTATTAAGGCGAGTGCACGCACATTAAACTTTCAGTGTTTTTGTTTATGGATTTTCACGTTAATGTTGAGTTAAAAATTTGCTACAGTGACCTTGCATACTAGCAGACAATATCGCTCTCTTCTGGCGGATAGGTAGTATGTTTGAACTTTTTTTTCTCCTACTCTTTCCGCTAGAATACGGCGAATGTCACTAGTGCAGTTTTCAACTGTAGGTCCGACTTTAGTGCGTGGTCCATTACTGGTGCGTGTGAGCGTTTACTATTCACTCGTTGTTGTGAGAGATTCAGAATGTTTTATTTTGCCACCCTTTTCTCTTATTTGAATTTTAAAGTTAACTTCGGTGACTTGCGAAAGTTTATGGATAAACTTTGGTTTATCGCCTCCAGTCTGAAGTTTGTGTGCATGGGGGCTTGGGCTACTGTGGCATTTTCTATGCGGTGATATGGGTTGTTCTCTGCGCTCTCTTCTCTGGTGGGGTGGGGAATTCTTTCCTTCTCTGTCTCCCCCCTCCCCTCTTTTTTATCGCTTATGCTCATGTCTATATCTGTGCTATATTTCAGATTTTTAGTTATCCTTCGGTAATCGTGTGCTCCCTCTTCGGGATTTCCGGTACTGGCGTGTCCTGGTGATAAGAGATGATGCTCATTTTGATTCAATAGTTTGATGCTTTATCCTTTCTCGTACGTTATGTGGCCGTGGGACATGACCTCGGCTGGTGAAGTCGTGACTTAGCTCTCGAGAGTTGGTCCAGCTGGCCGGCTTCCAGTCTGAGTGTCATTGTTGACTCTTCGGGAGCGTTACCCACTTATCCACGGGAAAGTGAGTTCACTTTCTTTCTTTCTTACCCTTCTTTAGGGGAAAGACACACTTTGGGGCACCTTTTGGTAGTAAAGATTGGCGAGGCTTTACTGGGGAGCGTCCGGAGTATTTTTATGTTCGGCACTTAGGTTTTTGCCCGGCGCTTATCCCGTTTTGAACCTTTTGTGTTCTCAGGCGACACGGTTCAGTTTGTTCTGATTTTGTTGATGCATGTGGTGTCTTATAAGTAGGTGTCTTTCAACCTAATGTCCGATGTAAAATGGCTGAAATTAGGTTGTATCTGGAAATCTTTAAATTGATAAAACTATATGCTTGTAAGTAGCAGTAACAGTTCATTCTTGTTTACGTTGTTCGTGTAACGTATATGCAAACACCATTATTTGCAATATATTCCAAAACTACCAAATTTGATGTAGGCGCTACTTTCGTTTGTTTTTTTTTTACCTAAGAGCATATGAATATAAACAATAGACAGGATTGTTTTTCGTATAACACTAATTGCGGTACGTAGTGTATTATTTTGTATAATTAGTAGCTTTTAAATATAGATTGTCACTATAGTAAACACATATTTTGAGCACATACTTTTTACATTTTTGAACACACAGTTACATAATTATGATAAAATAATTAAGGACATGAGTATCCGGGCCCTAATTTAATAAACTATATTTTGATTTTTACTATGTTATTGTCAAATAAATAAGATTATTCACTTAAAGTAACTACAGAGTAACTGCACTTCATATATAGAAAACACGATTCTGTCAGAAGAAATTAATATAGTTTTGCATGGACAGCTGCTCATAATAATTATACATTTAACAAGAAACTGGGATACACAAAAATATTAAACATATTTATAAATAAATAAATTTATAAATAGACAGGATCATGCTAATATATTGTAGAATCTCATTGAAGATAATACTAAACAATTCACTTCCTTACACAAATGACCTTTATATAGTAACATGTTGAAAATGCAGCGATACGCCAAGCACTGCAGTGAACGAAAATCCAATCCGGACCCCCAGTTGTATGCAAGGTGACCGATGTCCTATCATTAAATTACCGTCCCACGACTCTGCATATTTGATATTCCTGTTACCTCAGCTGAACTATTCAATCTATGCTGATATACAAGCCAAGCCTCTATGTGAAGATTTTAATTGAGGAATACTTCTGTAATTCCATTGGGGCTTAACAGTCTAGTGGTTAGAACTTGTCCATGTGGTCTCGGGTTCAATTCCCGGCTGGAGCACTCCACTTTTCGGCGTCTACCCAGCGTCGTGAGGCTAACTGAAGAGTCGCGCGAATAAAGACGTGACGGCCACACTCGGTCTAGAAAGCCCCTAATACGCCTGTTCGTGCTTAGGTGCGCGCAGTGCTGACCACACAGCCGTCACTCAGGTGGACGCAGTTCCACTAAACGCGGGGAGTTAGGGCCTATCGGCCTGTCACGCCAGTGGTTATTGTTCCTTATGGAATTCTAGGTCAAAGGAATATCCATTATGTAAGAGAAATCGGTTGTCGTGGCGACAGTTCAATAGCAGATAACCGCTGGTATGCAGGCACGTATCTAAAAGTTTCGGAGGGATCCAAGGGCTTACGGAGGTTCCAAGGTGTGTGTGGGTATAAGCTTGCAGTTATATTATTTTTCCAAAACTCTGAGTTTGGTTTCAATTCGAGCTCTCTACATTGACCCACTTTCTTCTTTGCATTTTAATTAACCAATAGTTTGTTTTCCAAACTTTGTATTGAAACAGAATGTGAATGCTTAGCTTGTAGTATGCTTAACACACCAGACACAAGATGAATTTTTCCTCAGTCACACAGGCAAATGCTTGGAATGTTTCCTTTCAATTAGGTTCTGGTCAACTTTTTGTCACATCCTTTTCCCTACTATACCCCGGACCAAGCCTACAGACCATAAATAACAATTCACATTCAACAAATGACCAGTAGGAAATGTGAACTTTCTCACTTACGAACTTTACTTTGTGACAGTTCCCAACTTGTAGAATTATGCAACTACTGGAAGTGGAACTGAACAAGCGTGAAAAGATTAATTTTGTAATATCTCATAATAATCGATAAAATGATAACATGAACTCTTAATAAGTTTACTTTATTTTTTTGCTAGTATGGTCAGTGAGTGACAAATTACTCGAGAATCAGGGAGCAATTTCCCCTTTTCCTTTTACGCTTTTCAATGTACAATTTCTGTATCCTATTTTCACTAGTCGAATGGTCGAAAAAGGTGGGGGCTACTGCCCCCTCTCCCCTCCCCTAATCGCCGCCCATGACCTATACCATGGATAAGGATGAGTTTTATATGTCTGATTGTTGTGTTAAATTACAAGTGACTAAATAGATATAATAATAATGATTTTTAATATTCTCAACGGATACTAGCAATAAGTAAAAAATCATAGAAAATCTAAGAGGGTGAGGTAGAATTTTGTTAAAACGTTTGTTGATTTCACATGAAATGACCCGATATTAGAATTAGATGATAGCTCAAAATTGAAAAATCTAATCCGAATGTACCAACTTCAGGTTCCCATCTTGGTGTGCACAGCCAGAATTTGGGAGAATGCTATTTATTCGTAACTTTACATATTGATGTGCTACAACACAAAATGAGTAAAACCTCGGTTTTACAAGTCGATCACTTTTATTTTAGGTCTTTCTCATTTTCTTAAATTCTAGCTGTGCATACCAAGATGGCAGACTAACGTTGTTGTGCTCGGATTCAGGTTTTTCAATTTTTGGGCTATCATCTAATTCTAATATTCTTCGATGAGCCAATGACGTCACGTCTGACACAACCTATAGTTAGTTCCATAAAGGTTGGTTCGAGGCCTAGAGCAGATAAAACTTAGAGAGAGTCCTACGTCATCAAAGTGAAGCCGTTTTTATTTTCATGGCGTCCATGTTTGTAGGAAAGGGCGCCAAAATTTCCCGCAAAAATAAACGCAATTTTATTGGTCAATGCCACAGATGTCCAAAGCGGACGGAGTCTGCTATTGTTCGACTAGTAAAGATGGAATTGCAAGTTTGAAAAATGATAGTAAATATTTACATTCTATTTCTTTTATGTATTTGGAAGATTCATTTACAAGAGGTAAACGCGATCCACGTTGGATTTGTAAAAGCAAATTCAAGGAATTCAACAAGAGTGTATAAAGTGATGGGTGCAGAATTCTCCGCTCAAAGTTATAATCATTTTTGAAGCAGAAATTAAGGGAGGAAACGAAGAGGTAAGGTAAATTAAATTTACAATCATAATTATCAAAGGGAAATTTTAAATATATGTTTTCCTGTATATACGATAATCTTTATATTATTACGGAATTTTCTCACTAATTAGACGCTTTAATTCAAGTTAATAAGCCTTGTACTTTCTGAAATACGTTAAGGCTTTCTGCAGAAGCAAAATCTATGTGTAGTTCGAAGGGCAAAATAATTAGTTCAGTAAGGTGTTTGGAAAATAAATTTCAGATCTAATATACACTACCCTATTTGTGATGAACCATAGTAGTATCCAAAGTACAGTCCACACTTCTCTTTTTGCATGGTCGAAACAAGTATAGTTTAACGCGCAGATAGTTACCATAGTAAATAGTTCCCATTCATTGTTTCAAGTTGCGGTGAATGGGATCTGTGACAATTGGGAGTATTACTTCAGGGAGTTCAGGGCTACTCTGCAAACCTCAACGAATCGTTCAAAACATTGAACGTTTGGTTAGGTAAGATTGGGTTAGCTTAACCTAATTTAAGTTATCTTTAACTGGACTTAACGACTTTAATCCTTCGAAATCAAATCTGTAATACTGTATTGAACGTGGTGATTTGTCTTCCGAGAAAGTATCCAAAGATCATCTTAAGTCAGTAACGACAATGATATAAATGGTTGAAGCTATTTAATACTGATAAAGTACGGAAAGTGTAGTATTAATTAACTTAGTTGATGACATAATAATTAGCGATGCATGAATAACGAAGGGTTAACTATAGTAGTGACGGACGAATTTTTAGAAATTTACAGGATGAATTGAGATAATTGTGTGATGGTTGTGAGTAATTGGGAGGAAAATAGTCATGTGCGTAACATTATAAGTGAATAATAATATCGTTGCAGTGTGTTTTTAAGATGTTTTAGGACGCACTGCATGTTGTGGCGGAAGGAACTATTTTGCGTAGAGTTACAGTTGTCATTTGGGAGGCGGTAAGGCAGTGTTGAAATGGCGCGTGTTTGTGATGATTATGACATTTCTTGCGTTATTGTTATTGAATAGTATGGAAAGGACGAGGAAAAGTGCATTTTGAAGGTTATTTAGCAGAGTATTTATGTAGAGAAAGGAAAATGCCCCGAAACAATTGTACACGACTTTCCAATAAAAATTGGGAGAGTTAACATGCCTGTGTGCTGAAGGTAAGTGTGAATATGCGTCAAAATCTATTTTGTAAAGATAAATGACCGCACCTAACTTTACCTAACCTCCACGTTCATATGTTCAGTAATTTAAGATTATTTACGAAAACGAAAAATAAGGAATTATTAATAATATGTGTGAATATATAAAAATATATTTTGTAATGATACATGACCGCACATAACCTTACCTAACCTCCACGTTCGTATGGTCACTAATTTAAGATAATCTACGAAAAGTGCAAGAAAATAATTGCGTAAACCGCTCGCCTCCCATGAACACGTAATGTGTGTGTTTTAAGTGATTTTGGTTTGGTTTTAGTGATTTTAAAATTGGTCCGTCACTACTATAGTAATGCCATAACGAATATCAGTATTGGTAGATCTAAGATTGTAGGGATGTAGTAAAGATAACATATAGCATTAAATCCAGTATACTACTGTTGATAGATATCACTTATATTCATTCACTATTCGACTGTATTCATCCTTACCTTGAAACTCGTAGGTCAGAAAGAGAACTGCAATTTATAATAAATTGAACCTTTTCCACTACACCGAATTTTACACTGGAGAACTATTTTGTTGAGAGAAGATAGTTGGCTGCGCTTTAGATATCCCCCCGTATCGTTGAAAACAGTGGACATTAGATTAGGTTAGATTGTATTATCTTTACTCATATTAATTAATTTAAGTCATCTTTAACTGATCTTAACGTCTCTAGTCCTTCGTAATCAGATCCGAAATAATGTGTTGAACATCGTGATTTCTCTTCCGGGGGAGTATCCAAAGAGCATCCGGTACTATTAGTTTTCAACACACCAATGTTAAAAGAAAATGAAACAAGTATATTTTCATTTGTTGATAACATCATGAAGTATTTGAGAAGAAATGGAATACTGTGATGGGTACAAGTCGAGTTAAACCGAGTACTCGGTTAAACCCGACTTCGCCTTAATTGGTGACCATGGGAACGTGGAGGTTAGGTAAGGTTATGTATCTTTACAGTATTTTTGATTAAACAAACAAAAATGTAAAGAAACATAGCCGCACCTAACCTTACCTAACTTCCACGGTAGCTAATTGAGGCCTTGGTTGAACTAGACTTCCACCCTGTGATGTGAAACTTTATATTTTCTTTTGGTTAAGTGAGAAATCTTTGCTTTTTGATTAAACTTGACCACATTACATTGTTAATTTTCTTTAAATAGAGTAGACACATTCGAAGACTGAAAAATTATCACTTCTGTAACTACACTGCATAAACAAGATCGACATTTTTGTAATGAGTAAGTTAAAACAAGATTTGCAAACACATTGTAAACATTACACTTATTCTGTAAATTTTACATTTTTGGGTTCATCTAAATTAGACTTTAGTAAAGCTACTTAAGATGGTCGATTAACAAGGCTTACCTGAAATTAGGTTTGGCCCATTAATTCTGGATAACAGATCCAGGCTGATTTCAAAGTGTTCTTGAACTTGAAAGAGCAAGGGTGAAACTGAATTTTGTTACGTAATATAAAGAACTTAACTTGTAATCAGAGTTATTAGGTAAAGTGCAGTTTACGGAAGCCAGGAAATGAAATGTTTGGAATGTGTGTGGAACTGTTGGACCGCTAAATTAAACAAGGTTTTAAGTCATGGAAGTAGGAAGTGAAAGTGAAGCATCGAAAATGAAGTGGGACTATTAACACGTGTTAAACGTCATGTGCATCGTACAAGAAGAAAGAATTATGTAATGTGGCTTTACTAACCCGTTTTCGCTTGCTCCGCGTTATATCAGTGAATTTTGTAGCAAATATGTAGCATTAATCTTTTCAAAGTTAAAAATATTTTTAGTCCGTCTGTTAATGCCTGCAATATTTAATATTTGTATATATTAACACTGTTTGTATTTCATTTCAGATTGCTTTTTGTCTCAAACTGGAAATACAAGATATAACTTTTCGACACCAGGATCATACCATGACGCTCGAGGTTTCGAAGAGAGCGGCTTCGAAAATAAATTCAAAAACCAAAGTGACCACGAAAACTTTAGTATAAATACAGCTAACTTGGAAGATAAGAGGGGCAATGTAGCACATCTACGCACAAGAAATGCTGTTAAGAGAACAATTGTAACTTACAAGAGATATTTTAGATGTTTAACTCAAGCTTCAGCTACAAATATACCAATCATATGCCCATCAGATTGGAACATAGACATAATAGAAAATTTGTTGGGTAATCAGATTCAGGGCTTAGAAAAAGTATTTTTCTTAAATTCAATATTACTGTTTTCGGATTATGCTATTTGCTGTAAAATCAGTGCATGTAAATTGAAACTCTCATTTGTTAACGTAAACAGTTTCCGTTTAAGTTCACTTTTATCAGTCTAGTAAAGAGATCATTTCTGCGTTACTTTTTCCTTATTAACAGATGTATTATGAAACAATTTTTTGTTTTAGTGAAGAAATTGCTGTGTAAAAAGTGCTTTTGGACAAAGCCAAATAGTAGAAATCGTAATTAACAGAAAATTATTTTGGCTTAAGAACAACTATCGAGCTATTGTAATTCGAAACTACCATTGTGTAAGCTTTACAGCAGAATCTCATCTTGAGCATATGCCAAAATATGACTTTTATCAAAATCATGATTTTTACAACAATTTATGGGCTCAAACGTGTATAGTTCGATTTTTGTTGATTATGATTCGCCAGATATTTTTTGATTAAGTTGTGGCTGAAGCACATTACTTGTTTTGATTTCAAGAGCCCATCAAATTTTTGAATTTGGAAATGGGTTCACACATTGTTAAGATAAGATAAAATTAATTTTATGGGCGGTAACAGCACTATGGTTTACGCCCTTCCCGTCACACATTTTTATTTGATCTGTAATTATTTGTTGACTTCATTCTTTTGAATTTAAAATAAATTAAAATTGGTGGTGTCGAGAATGATTTCGTTAAAATGTGGTTGAATCTTAGTAACAGTGAAGCTTAGGTTATGTTGTTTATGTCTGAAGTACAGTGCGTTAAATTTAAAACCGGCCCCGAGGTACACTTTTAATTGCATGTTTGATTGATGTGTCAGTCTTGTATGTATGTATACTTGCAGCGGGGAGGAAGGGAGTACGAAGAAACAAGGTAAAGCGCGCCCAAAATATTTTTTTTAATGTTTCAATATATAGTTCCTCTGTTTCTTAATAGAAAAACATAGACATCATAGTTTTAAATTAATTTTGAATATTTACTGACAATGGACCACTTGCCAGAGAATCGCCCTGAAACATTTAGTTATTCTAAAATGTCCTGCTTGAAATTTTCCAAATAATATTATTTTACTTTAAATAATATTTAAGAGATGCTAATGAAATTTTCGGTCCTGTTCTAGATTAGGGTGATGATGGGATGAGTACTGATCTGCCCGAAGTCAGGTGTATGACCTGAAGATTCTCGACAAGGTGAAATAATGGTGGTTTGGCACTGCATTCAATTGATTGGAGATGACACCCCAAGAACTGGTCATATATTTTAAAGTAGATTCCGAACCAATTAGAGTAGATATGTGAGTAGTATGACGAAGTTGAGGCGACGAACGAAAGCACTCATTCATTGAGTTTGTTTTTCGACTTCATTTCCAGTCCATTTTGACGGGTTTCATTTCCAGTAAACCAGGTTGTTCAGACAAACTAGTCAGCTGGCTCAATGGACATTTGCATTAAGGTTACTCATGAAAATGAGAATAATTTCGTATTTCAAGAATATTCAAAAAAGAACGCTATTTTTTTATATTTTTGTTTTCCAAAACATCCTAGAATGTTTTTGACGGAATACGTTAAGAGTCGAAAGTAATTTGGTTTGCATAATAGTCTAATTACCAAAACTGTGAATCTGAGTATGCACGTACTGGACCACCGTCCAGTTTAAAAGGTGCCGCTAGCTGCTGGTTGCGAATTTGTTTCACTCTGAAATCTTCGCAAGTGTAACCCACTGTCATGTTACTAAAAAGTGTAATTCATTTTATCAGCAAAATCAGTGATGCCCAACCTTATCTTCCCCATGGGCCACATTATAATTTAGCACTATCTTCGCGGGCCAGGGCAGCTTCTCACATAAATAGCATAGAAATTGAACGTTTTTTGCATATTTTAAACGCTAATAACGCAAATGTTAGAAGGTACTTCGCACATACAGACAATTAATGTTTGTAAATATAGCGAGAGGCCAAAATCAAAGTATTAAAAACAAGTTTACCATAATCATGTATTAATTAAGGAGAAATAAAACCATCTTTCGACATGTTTATCATGGTAAACAAGTGCAACATATGTGGCGAGCCGGAAAAGTAAATGCTGTGGGACGTAGGTTGGGGATCACTGAGCTAAATAAAATCGAATAACGCTCTTAAATCAGCAGGTTTTTTTTTAAATAATACGACCTTAGTTAGAAATTCCAACAAGCAATTAGTGGAAGCAATCGGTTAATCAAATCAGGATTTAATCATTTTCTCATGCCTCTTTTCTTTACAGACTTTCTTTAATTCACAATAGTTCGTGGTGTTCTCAAGTCTTGCAACGTTAATTTATTTCCCGACGTCATACAATGATGAAATTTTCCATAGCGACATAAGTCGAGCGTCAATGACGCAATATTTCATTGTTACTTTCTTATATTTCTATATATTTTAAAAGAATATTTTTATATATATTTTTAATATGAATGTCTTTATACTAAAATAAATACTAGCCTGCAACTATCTCTCGTTTGATTGTTTGCAGAAGACTTTAGAATTTGGATAACAAAACATTAGCTTTAGAAAAAGTATCCGAAAACACAAATAGCTTGAAGGAAAAAATAATTTAAAAACTTTTTAAAAACACAATTTTCTTAAACAACTCGTAATAAAAAGTAAATAATGTTGTTTATGCATGACTAAAAAGAAAAGTATGCGGCGCGCCATTTCAAGGATTTATAAAATTACTGTATATGAGAGCGCGACCCATGCTTTTCCTTTTAGTCATGAATAAACAAAGTTATTACTTACATTTTCGTGCGAAATGTTCAAGAAAAGTGTCTCTTTAAAAAGTTTTTGAATTATCTCTTTCTTTTTTGCTAGCGCAGCCTATTTGTCGGGATCAACTACAAACTATGAGTGTGTGTGGTATATGTTATGGTTGCTATGGATTTCAATAAAAGGGGGAAACGAAAGAAAAGACTGAGCGGAACGAATTAGAGAATTTCAATGAAAAAGCAGTTGCTTAAAGAAAAAGCAGTTATTTTATTTTCCTGTAAAATAACTGCATTTTTGGTCGACAAATTTCAGTTTTATTTCAAACCAGAATGAATTAAATGAAAGAGAATAGTCGAAAATAAATTCGCCAGTCAGCAGTAACAGGTCAAGCTTAAACTCGTCACCTCCAGGATTTCTATGCATAATCTGCCTGATGTATGCGTCAATTGCGTCATATCAATCAGTTTTTTCTAAAACTAGGATTCAGTAAATGGGTCTAGAAACACGAAAGTTCAAATACTCATCACAACTCTACTCTTTCTGACACATGTTTCAGGAGAAAGCATATTAAATCTCTCAATTTCAAAGATCAAGTTCCTTTACGGAATCATCAGGTTTTAAACAGAAGGTGTGCTCTAAAATGTAATTAGCGGCGGTGTTTGATCGTTGTAATTAGCGGTGAACTCCTTGTTTATTTCGATTAAAGTCTTCCAAAGACCTATAAAACCAATGTCTATAAAAACCTGCAAAAGATACTGCAATATAACAAAATATCTCCTGAATATTGCATTGGTGACGAACAAGTAATATGCATTGCATGGAGAATACAA
>JAGDQP010049204.1:0-12505 GCA_022664845.1 Lepisma saccharinum | reverse complement strand
AATGTCGGAATGTTACCAAAATTAAAACTGTTGGAGCTATCTTTTCCATCCCTGCCCCGTAAAAGAACGTAATCTCTCAGACGTGAAGAAATTAGATCAAAAGTTGCAGTGTAGTCCATTAAAGAATTATTTTATTTCTTCCCATAAAGAAATTTAAGAACGTTCAAGTCTATCATATCCGTAAAACTAAACGTTACAGAACAATGACATGTCATATACGTACATTGCAGAGCAGAGCTTACTTGATCGTTCTGCTTCTACTACGCATGCGTAGTTTTTTTTTTTTCGAATTGAAATTTTTAGCTACATTTGAATGCCCCTTTAGTATGTACTCTTTATTAAACTCGATGCTATTGAATCTTGTAGCACATTTATTAGTTACTTACTACGCTTGTCATGTCTCTCTCCACGTAATAATTACAAATGGTTAAATTCAATTTTCATCTGTACTCACCTGGGCATCCTCCTCTTGCATAACATAAATCCTCTCTTTACGATCTTGCCGCACGGTGTCGAACGTTAACTGGACCGTGACAGGATCATTCCGAAGCCTCACACAGCTTTCCAAGCTTTCGATATCCCACTTAATTCTGATTCTAGCAGTCAATGCATCTCGTTCTTTAACGTAGCTGCGGAAAAAAAATATATTCAAGATTAGCAATAAATCCTCCCGATACACTTCAAAACAAATAAAAATGTTGGATTTCTGGATGATGTTAAAAGACTTATCGGCTCCAATTATCAGGGCTAATTTGAGAAATGGCACGTTAAGCAGTTGAAAGCTTGGGAATGATTGATGGGGGGGGGAGGGGGGGGGGAATGGCGTCCTCAAGGCCTCGAAGTAAAGAAATATATATCTAACTTATCTATATTTTAGGCTTTCAGCCCTCGTGAATGTTGAAACAGCTACATTTTATCTTCTTTCCTACGAGTGTCTTCAGGCGTTGACGAATATATATTAATTGTAAATG
This sequence comes from Lepisma saccharinum, assembly GCA_022664845.1. NCBI lineage: Eukaryota > Metazoa > Arthropoda > Insecta > Zygentoma > Lepismatidae > Lepisma > Lepisma saccharinum. Next base: position 11,534 of record JAGDQP010049204.1, on the reverse strand, counting down.
TAATATATGTTTAATTGTAAATTAAGCTATTTTGTACACGTATATATGTGTAAATGAGCTGATTAAAGTATAATGTGATTAAAATACGTACATTCTATCACCCCTGTCACTCGTAGGCATTGCAGTGTGCACCACAACATGTCTAGAACGTCAATTTACAATAATTTGATGAAATTGTGCAGACATATTATAGATAGCAAATAATTTGCTTCTCATGTGTTTTCATGATCGTGTCAAATTTTGTAATAGGACTGCTGAAGAACGTCCGAAGTTGAGGGCAAACATAATAAACACGTTGTAATATAAATGGCTCAAGCTGTCCAGATTTAATACAATTACGATGAGGTTTCTATGCCATTTTGTTTCGGATTAGTACAACATTACACCTGGAAGGTGTATTTTGGGCCACCCTGTATTTAAGACACTTAAGCAGGAATTATTTCCATCATACAACCTAACGAGGAAAAGATTAGATCTATCTTCGATGTCTAGATATTTTTCTGTTCATATAAGTTTTCCACATTAGGTGCACAAGGAAACGAGCTGATAGATATTATTAAATAAAGTACCTAACACTATGCTTTCCTATGAAGATACCTTCAAAAATATCTTGAAGATATCTTCAAATTTTTGGTTCATTACAAGGGTCTACAACGCCCTTCTGTTTTATCAAATCACTACCTTCCCTTATACCCAACGATGCAGACAATTAATTCTGCGAAATAGTTGGTACTAATTACAAAAATGGGTTTAATTGTTTGTAGGAGATCACCTGAATCAAAGGTTATCAGACCATGTGTATAGAATTATGATTACTTAACCTTATTTTAACACGAGGTTGTGAAAAAAAAAGTATTCAGAATTTTTCAGTGTTCGATGATAAGATTGTGGCGCCAACATCTTTTGACGGATAGTAAAAATTGGTTTATTAGACAGATTTGTGCTATAGTGAAATACAGTGAGTAGAGGTACCCAAAGGTTTCAATTCTAAAATTCTAAATAAACTTCCCGAAATTAAATACTGTAACGTTGACAATGTTTCCTTTTCGTAGTATGATTCCGCCTCCTGCCGCCTCGTAGTATTCGCCTCCTGCCTGAGACTTGAAGAGAACAAAACTAAGCAAGAGTCAAATCGAATCGACCTTTCTCTCGGAAGATTTAGCAACACAATAAAATAAGAGTAAATTGGCGTATAAGCATATAATAGCACTACGAACTTCATACTGAAACTAACCTGTCGGTAACCACAAGTAACAATTCCTCCACACCATCAATTTCATTCTTGCTACGATTTTGAAAATCTCTTTGAACGACATACAGCTGTTCCTCTCCTTCTTCTGAAATGAAAATATATCGTATTGTTTCTAAGAATGGTCTTTCAGTAGATGAAACAATGTAAGATAGTATCAGCCGCAAATATCTTTAAGTCTTGGGACCATAAGTATACTAGGGTGTCCCCACATCTTTCTACCAGTTTCTAAATTTTATACAAACAGAACACTACATGGAATAAATGAAAGTACTGGAGTATACGATACAATCAGCGAGAAGTAAAAATCGCGTGTAGATAATAAACCCCCTACATGCCAGGCTGACGAAAAACTGCCAAAGATTACCAGATTTTTTTAATTTGTAAACACTTTTTTTTTTCAACTTGCTTCAGATATGTGACTATTGAAAAGTAGTTACAAGGCTTAAAAACAGAATAAATAATTCTATTTCCCTATATATTTATGGGAAATAAAAGAATCCAACTAAGCATACATTATATTTTATGAATAAACATAGCTGTATTTTATGTATTTAGGTGTGAAAAAACATTTAGTTATGATTTTGTAAATAATCTCTATCACTGTCTGAATTTATCATACTTTTTGTAAAACACTAACGAATAAAAAAGTTCCACCTGCAGCAAAGAGCCACTGTAAAGCATGAAAAAGAAGAGCGAGAGAAGACTGTAATTTCCACGATTAATACTGCCACCTAGCGGGTAAAAAAAAGGAAGCCTAAGACCAGGCAAATAAAACCTTATATCGGTTCTTAATCACGAGCATAAGAGTCCAAACTTCTGAATAGAAACGTCTGACGTACGCATGTACGTCCCTCGTATTAACCTACAGAGTGAATAGACGTACACATGTACGCCTCTGGCACGGAAGGTGCTAAGTAGCAAGATATCGTCATTACCTGCACGAGAAATTAAAAAAGTCATACTCTCTTTATATTTTTATCCTTGTGAACATATGTGTACTAGCGATAGCTCGCTATTTATTCGATCATAATGTCATTCCCGAAGGATACTAGACAAGGTGACCTGATGATTGTCTTTCATCAGGTAGAGATAATGTTAACGGTCTATGGAAAGTCTAACAGTTTTAAGTAAATTCCGAACCACCTGTATCTCCACCGGAGATCATATCTGACAGCGTTTGATTAGAAGACAACGAGCACTCATCTATCGGTGTCAGTTCATCAAGTACGAAATTGTGATTTCTGTTTCTAACTTCGCCATTCATCTTCTCAACCAACCTGCTACATTATCATATCAAACACATGATTAGAACAGCAGCGGCATACGCAAAGAGCAGTGAAAAAGAAAGAAGAAAAAATACCTTCATCACATCCCTCTAATGCATCTTCGGATGGCTCAGGTGAAAGAGTTTTGCTTCCAAATAGACTATCCTCAGAACAAGCGGAGACTGATATTTTCGACTCCCGCACTTCTACGCTCTCCCTTGGACTCAAGTTTTCAGCATCACTCGAAGACTCCTTCACAACTCCATTCTCTCTGACTGTACTTGTTGTCTGTTCTTGTTCCTGTTCCGGCGATTTAATTTTACTCGCCTCCTCCATCTCATAGCGACGTAAAATTGATTCAAGCGTAGGCGTACCAGTTGAAACTACTTTGTCCAACCCTAGCAAGTCTTGAACACAACTTCCACCTTTGCTGTGAAGCCAATTCTCTTCACCAAATGTTTGCCTCAATTCTTCCAGTTGCTTCTTAGTTTCCAAGTGCTTTGCGGTAGATTCTGAAATGATTGCAATAAAAAATCATTATTATTTCTCTCCATAATAGCCAATAACGTCTAATTATAATAGAATTTATTTATGGCCTTTAGGATCTCTGGCTCAGCCGGGATAGGATGGGGGAGAAGTTGTTGGAAAGTAGTTGGCCAGGGCCTTGTTTGGAGGTATCATCCTGGCACTTGACCGGTATGACTGAGGATGAGCGTTCGCTGGGTTCGTTCCCAGGGTCTTCCGAGTGCTAAGTCAAAGCTCTACCAATTGAGCTACAGCTCTCCTCGATTCTAATTATAATTAAATAAATGGTCATGTTCAGGAAATCACAATAGCAAAACAACACGTTCATATAATTAGAAAAATTTGTTTGATAGTTCAATACTTCATTATTTACAAACGTAAGCACAATTAAAAGCAAATCGAGTGGTCCTAAGTTTTGCATTCGGAAGGTCCTGAGTTCGAAAACCTCAGTCTCACCAGGCAAAATGCTGGGATGGTACCTTTAACTTAAGCCCTGGTCGATTCCTTTTCGCATCTTATCCTCTATCTTATCCCGACCTGAGTCATAGATGCCTAAAGGCCATAAATAAATTCAAATAAAATATTTACAACTAAAAGTAAGGATTTTAAGAGAATATAAATAAATGCTATCTTACAAGTGTACCAAATAAGAAGAAACAAAGAGCAAATATATATATATATATATATGTGTATATATATATATATATATTCAATCGAAGAAATGTAAAAACATCCTGTTTCGCAGATAGAAACTTCAAAGCATGACCATCCCATATGACGCAATACCTCGACAAATAAAAAAGTACAACGTGTCGGTGTATCGTCCGCCACCTTTAAATTCTTTAAACTAAGAAGTGACTCCTGAACCTAGCGGCCGTAGCTCAGTTACTAGAGCGTTGACTTAGCATTCGGAAGATCCTGGGAATTATCTCAGAGGTCGCCTATCCTGACAGGTTTTCCCTGGGTTTTCCTCAGTCACACTAAGCAAATGTCGGGATGCTACCTACTAACTATGCCCTGGCCGCCTACCTCCCAACATCCTCTTCCCCATATAATCCCATACGTTGTAACTTTACCAGTTCTATTAAGGATGTGTGTCGAGAATGCTGAGCTTATACGCAAATTTAATATTACATCCAAAAAGCCTTTAAGACTCGAGTGCACACTTTTCACTAAAATCAGTTAAGACATGAAAAACTTATGATGATGATGAGTTTTCTGCCCGAAGGCAGGTCTTGACCCAAAGGTCACTTGGCAAGATAAGTCGATGGTAGTTTGCCATTGCCTTCCATTGGATGAAGCTGACGTCCTAAGAACGGGACCTACAATTTAACGTGGGATCCGAACCACCTGTATCCCCACCGGGAATCGAGCCCGGAACCTCTTGATAACAAGGCAGCGAGAGTTACCACTCATCTACAGGCGGCACCGGAAAAACATATAATTATTTTAAAATGAAGTCACATATCAGACACCTGGTCGCGTGAAAATTGTTTTATTCTATGCCCTTAAAAATCCCGATGAAATAGAATAAAACAATTCTCACGCGACGACCTGTAAATAAAAGAGGAAGTAAAATGCCCAAGTCTTAAAACGATTAATATTCTATAAGTGAGTCGCTTACCTGTACTTGAAGAGAAAACTTCTGAAACATTTTGCTCCGGATCTGGTGACCTACATTCTGCAATCACTGCCTTACGAACACGACTGCTTTTCTTTCCTCTGCCTTTACTAGTTCCTGGCTCTATTTTCAGCGGCCCTTAATAATAATAATAATAATAATAATAATAATAAAATGAAAAAATGCATACAGAGAAAAACTAATACTTAAATTTAAATAGATTATACTTTTCAGAGAAGTAAAAATCCACTTTTTTAAATCTTTATTGATGTAAAAAGTACTATTGCCTCAATAATGTACGACGCCTATTGAGCTGTAGTCTGTATATTAACGAGAAACTCGTGACATACGATTATACTCATAATAATATACAAGTATTTTACGAATATAACTATGTTGAGACTTTGTATCCATAACTGCAAATATGATGACAAGGCTTATACACTACGCTTTATAACAAAATAAAGCGTAGTAACAGTTTTTTTAAGTGTTCTAATAAATCTCAGACAGACTACTCAACTATTCTTTTCTCCTGTCTTACAGCTTATTAAAAGTGATCAAAAAAGGACTGAATAATTCAGATATCACAGAAAATATCTGGATGCTTACTCGTGAACTATGTTTATTTTCTACATTTCTACTCCCTATTTAAACAGAGAAAATAGAATGAAATGGAGTTTAAGATTAAATACGGTAATTATTACTAGACAAACAACAAGTGCGATTTCTGGAATAAAATAAACTCTCATGCTAAAATTAACGCGAACAATTAAAGGTGCTTACCTACGAATTGCTCACATCTAATGAAATCTAAACATCATTTACACTTACGTCAGCTATTATCTGTACACTTAAGGTTACTACGAGCAAGACTTTCCACAAAATTATTATTTTCTTTTACGATAGCATGTATATATTTTCTACTGAATAGCAATTAAAACTTACCAGAATCTGAACTAAGGTTTCCATCATATGATAAGGAGAGTCTTTCCTCCTCGGAAACTGAAGCAACTGTTGGTACTACTACAGGTGGAAGTGTCGCAGCAGTTCCAGCAAAGCATTTCTCTCTTTTCGATAAAGCAACGCTGTCCAAAAGAAACTTTAAGAAAATAATAACATTAGCATTATAAACAAGAAATATATTTTACTGTATGTTAAGTCATTAGATAAATTCGCGTTCATGCACATTGCCATACTATTTCTTTGCAAATTCTAAGAAAAAAAAAACGTTTGCAAAATAGTACACTGAGACATAGTTTTCTAGTAATACATGAGTAAAGAATGTAGTAGCAACACTGTAAAGATTATACAGAAGGAGGAGGAGTTGTTAACGTCCTAAACGAGCTGGTAAGCTTCTACGTACGGGACCTATAGATGTTCGTAAAGTGAACTTGAAACCACTCCGTTCAATGAATCTCGGCGGGACTTGAACCCTGCCCACGCACACAAAAGAAAAAAAAAAACGAGCGCGCTAACTTCTAGGCCACCCCGAGGTCTCCTGTCATTATTATTATGATTATCATTATATTACACCAAGCAACAGAATTAAACATTTTGGTTTATTAAAAAGAAAGGAAAGAGTAGCCATTACAACATTTTTGCTGCTGATTTCACAAAATAACGTATTTGTATAAAAAAAAAACACGATGGATAGTATGGGCTGTGAACTTATATAAAACGAAATCCGTGTGGAATTCTCCTTGTATTTGACCTGTGGTTTCAACCGGTCGTCACCCAGCATCTTTCGAGTTCCATTGGCTTGAGAAGGGCTTTCCATAGTTGAGAATTCTTGCTGGAACCGTTTGTTGACAATGCCAATGTTAGTGAGCACGACGTCCAGATGCAGGGTGTAACAAATGAATCTTGAAACATATACGACATTCTGGTTATCCGTAATTCTGCAAAAGTTATCTAATAAGAACTTCATAGTTAACCGCTTCATGGTTACCAAGAAAATTTCTTTCTAAACACATTCTTAAAAAACGTAGATGCCTCAACTTGTTCAAGCCGTCTTCGAACGCACGAACATTAGTACGTTCCCGTGTTGGTGAAACAATTAAAATGTTTTCTTTGATCTTAGCGTCACTAACTCTAAGGAACTGGAAATCTTAGCCAACCTGATTCACCAAGGTGTCTCCTAAAAGTTAATATTTAAATTTAAGGGATTTTCCAGGTATATTTTTTCTACGTATTAGAGTACATTTTTTCTTCACGGTATTTTTATTTAGTAAATTTCCATACAAAACATTAGTTCAAATACATCAGATCCAAAATTTAGGAAACACAGTTTTTCGTTTCTGTGTGTTTAGGTGAAATTGGTTAGCAAACTTTTAGTGAAACTAACCAATACTCTAAAAAAAAATAGAGTTTAAAATGAGGAATTTATGTGCATGTAAAACCAAAATTCGAAACATTTAAATCCACATTTTACTGCATATTCTTCTTGGGTAGGAAACGGCCAGTTACTTTATACATACAAATGAATTCATACCATATACAATTTATTTACATTTTTCTTCTTGCAATAAAAAAAAAATGTTTATTTCATCCATTATCCGACTAAGACAAAGTTGTCTAAAACACAATAAATAAAATTAATTTAAAAATTAAATTCCATTCAAATATTTCATAAAGTATCTATTGAAGTTAAGGTAATTTCAAAACTTCGTTTAACGTAAGAACTAAAGTACATGACCACGTTACTCCACTTAGAAAAAAAGCCAAGACATGGAAGACTAGAGTAGAGACGGATGAAATAAAGAGAAAAAGCTGAGAATCAATCAGAAAGAAAAAAATATGGTTGATACAAGCTCGGATACTCCCGGGGTCGCCACACCCCTGCTCACAACAAATCTGAGAATTCCTAAGGGGTTTCTCACAAAAAATTATTATTTTAAATGCCTCAATCTGTAATCTTACATTTACCAAATTCAATAAAGATTCTAAAGAGTGTACATTAATAAAGTGAAAATTTAACTTAAAAATAATAACTTCAAAAAATTCCAGGCCCAAAATATAATTCCAGGTCAGTAGACAACCTGTTTGGTGTGTTTTGACTAAAGTTTTCACGAGGCCAACTTTAATGTGCAGTGGAGGGAGGTAAAAATACTTAGGGACAAATTTCGTCATTGTTATTGTCAATCCTGATTACACTGACGCAATTAACACTATTACGGCATTTTAATAAAGCATGAACAAAGTGAAGTAAACTATGCCTGTTAAGGTGTGGTGTGGTTAAGTAGAATGAGCTATGCCTGTTACCAAAAAAAAAAAAAAAAAGGTTCGACAGAGCAATTCTGACTTAATCCAAGACCACAGCATTAAAATCTGTAAGAAATAGCCAATGTCAAGTATTTAACAAAGCCTCTGTTGACCATTGTTATTATTATATGACATCGCGAAGGACGGCCGGTCGAACGTAATCTATCTTTTGACGAATACAGATTGATATCCTAATACACGAAAGAAATAACTTCTATAGAAACAACGAAACACTGACACAGAACTATCATATTCACAACAGACAATTAGTTTATCAAAAAAAAAAAAAAAAACATACGCTAATGATGCTCTTACTATGTTGAGGCATCATGTGTATACAATATTACTACAGCACTCAAAACTTTTTACACTTTTTATACGAACACACAATAAAACACAAATGTGTAATTAGGCATACACACATAGCTGTCTCACGATGAAAGGTTTGGATCTTGCACATATAAATATTAACTAAAAATCTACAAAACTTGCTTGGTGGAAGCGGCTTAAATCAGTACATGGATAACGTCTTAATTTCAATTTGATCCGTGCGTGTTGATTTCTGAACGGCTGATTAACTATTTATCAAGACGCGAATAGTTTCTCAGTTAATGTTTAGTTCAGTACTAACTGCTTCGCAATAATTTTGGCGATGCTTAGTTATTCAAAAACTCGATTGTTTTCACACTGTTCAGGTGTATTCGTGGGGATTGCACTTTCCAGGAACGGTAGCCAGCAAGACCCGACAATTAAGGAACGACTAACGTATCAACATTAGTATATTAACTGAAAATATATTACTACCTTGGGCCATAACAACTTTTCTTTCAAAAAAACTAACTTTCGTACGCACGGAAAAATCCCATAAAACGCGATTCGGTTATCACTTTTTTTGAGCCTTATGTCAGTAAGTATACCTGTACTTCGGGATTTCATTAGTTCACAAAATACCTGTCTATTCTGAATTCTACACATGAATTCAGGAATGGACTTGCCCTCTCACGAAAAGAGAAGTTTGCATTTTTTTTAAAATTTTGCAACCAAAGATATAGAGAAAAAAGAAAGTTGATAATGTTCTTTGCTGAGAATAAAAGTTCTACTATTTTGACGAAAAAGTAAATTTTCTTTCTATTTTTCAAAAAACAAAACCTAAGAAATCAATAATTTCGTACTGGTTTTTACTTTTCCTTACAGTAAGTACTTTGCAACGTACATTATATGTCAATCAGTAATAGTTGACACTGACAAGAAAGTCTACCTAAATTAACGTCCCCCCCCCCCCCCTCCCCCAAACCCATTTCCCGGTGTTCATATTAATTTGTGAAAATAATTTCATCTTAACTGCTTACTGACTCAGGACGAGGCGAAGTTATTAGCTAACAAAATGGTCTATAAATTACGTTTGTTTGACCAACAGACGTTTCTTTTTTTATTTGAATTTTATTTAAGGTCGTTTAGGCTTTGGCTCAGGCCAAATGCATAATGATGGGGGAATTGATAGAATGAAGAAAGTGGAAGAAAACGGTAGAACCCTGAGATAACCCACGCACACGGTGTTTGTCCACCACAAAGCTCACATGTCATGACTTGGGATCGAACCGAGAATCCAGAACACCAGAGGTGAGCGCTCTACGACTGAGCCACCGCGGCCTCGACAGACGTTTAAAAGAGCAATACAATAAGCAATCGTAGGCTAAGTTTTCTCAGTAAGGAAGACTTAAAGCAAACCATTCTGATGACAATCAAGAGATATTGACGAAAGTAAATGTCACTTCTGAGATAGCGCAATTCGAATAAAACTATTCATGTCTCAAAAACAAAAGAACACTAAATTCGATAACAATTCAGAAGTAATTTTATCGGTTAGACACGAATTAAGTGATCAGTTCGGCCGACCAGATGCGTGTTCGGAAGGCGTTAGGCGTATCCCCTGTGCGATACGCACGCACCGTGAACGGCGTATGGGGGATGTGGAGGTAGCGCTCCACATTTTATTGACCTACGGTACGAAGTGAGGTGGGGTGGACAGTCCCACGTTCGACCGCCTTTACCTTCTCAAGGTGCCCAGGAATACCAAGGACACCTGTGAGAAAAGTCTCCAGTGTCCTGACCGGGATTTGAACCCGGGTCGCCCGATTCGTAGTTAGACGCGCTACCGTCTGAGCCACGGCGACTCATCATTTGTGTGTAGTTTATGATATCAAAAGATTAGTCGTTTAATATATAGGGTGTACAGAAATTCTGAGAGCTTTGAAGTAAAAACAAAATACCAATATTTCGGAACTTTTTACTCTCATTCGTAAAAAAAGAACGTACTTGTTTGCAACGTTGACCCCTTCTTAATACTTTACCACAAAAACATTTTAAAGACTGTTACTTTCACTAAAACAACAATAGAAAGTTCGACATATTTGACGTCATTTCCTAAAACAGAAAAACACACACCAACAAAGCAATTGATGTTTCAATATCCTTGAGACACTTGTGAGTTCTAAAAGTTGATCGAGTTTTATTACCGAAAAGTTAAATCTTATGGTTCAATGTTACCTGCAAACTTTGGTTAGTTTGAAAAGTCGGCCATATTTGGCATCATTTTCTCAGAAAACACATTCTTTTCAAAAACAACAAACTTTCCGTTTTGGTACAGTGAAAATAACACGCCCCCACAAATTCCTTAAGGTATTTTTGTGAAAAAGTACCTAGAAAGGATGACACGAAGTTGAAAACAACAAGTATGTTCTTTGTTACGAAAGAGAGTAAAAGATTTCGGAAATATTAGAATTTTCGACTTTTCTTGAAAGTTTGTCAGAATTTATGTAAACCGTATACAACTGGAAATAGACTTTATTACTTTTTGTATATGCCTGAATTGAGATGGAACGGATCTAGTATTTAACAATGAAATCCGAAATATGTATCTACAATTCGTGAAAAGAAAACAACAGTACTAAGATCATTCTAAAATACGTACCATATATTAAAAAAAAAAGAACACAGAATTCTCACCTCGCTCACCTTATTGGCTGCTGCGACAGGATGCACATACGTGACTGTGAGTGACCGATGTCGAGGGTGAAAACTCAACGGGTTTCCTGATAAAGAAAGGCACAGAAGAGCTGGGAGTCGAGATACAGGAGCCAAGACTTCATGATCTACGAGGCAATTGTTGGACAAATCCAATTGTTCAAGGAATTCCAATCCTATAAGACCTGCAACGCATCATAATATTAAAATTCACTACGTTTTCTGAAACAAATTAAAAGCACGTACACAATTATCTAAGTCAGGTATTTGTTACAAGTTGACATGATTTGAAATGAAATTAAGGCTCAATCCATCTCAAGTTAGTATTGCGTTGATTGATCATTTACGTCTAATTATGTGTGTAGACACCCCTATACATCTAAAATCGAGATGTTCTAATATTTCATCATTTGCTAAGAAATACTTACCATTGTATAGCCCTAATATTCCTCCAATGTAATAGATATTCGTAGCTGGCAACGCTCGAAATTAGATTTTTACTCTTAGGCGCCATTGGCGACCATAGTTAAAAAATTAGGCGCCATTTCAGTTACTCTAGTCGCAATTTTCTAAAAAGTTAGTTTAG
>JAGDQP010049203.1:0-14556 GCA_022664845.1 Lepisma saccharinum | reverse complement strand
AACACCAGAGGTGCAAAAAGTGGAGCCAAGTTCTTTAGCCCTAAAGAACTTGGCTCCACTTTTTGCACCTCTGGTGTTTTTGTTCGGATCAGTTTTACTCTACGAGGCACCCTTTTCCCCAAAATCATAGTACAAAATGGTCCACTACTCTTCTCTCAGCGAAGCAAGCGCTCAATCTATTTAAATGACATTTTGAATACTTGTTCTCGCGCTTCCTTAGAGTACGGGTCTCGTCCGATAGTTCGGGCTGTTTGCATGTTTACGCCAAATACTATATATATATATATATATATATATATATATATATATATATATATATATATATATATATAGATAGATAGATAGATAGATAGATAGATAGATAGATAAGTTGACGGTTTAGGTTTGTATATATTCGAACCTATGTAACGCGTATTTGGCACTATTAGTTCCTTTAATATATATGTTTGGCCTCCGTTTCTTTAGAAACTGTTCATATATAATCACAAGTTAAACAATGAAGCACACAGAATCAAGTGACTACTTGGTAGAGGTACTTGGAAAACTCAATGAAAAGATAAGTATATACGTGAAATATAACGCAAGAAAATAAGAGACGATTTCCCAAATTTTAAATTTGTTTTCATGTAGGGTTTATACATATGAAGAAATATTTCATATAATGCATTTTTAAAGATTATAAAGGTAGATAAAAAAATACATAACGCTGCGCAGAGGAAAATATGAACTTACTTTTGAAATAATATAAAAAGAACAATCTAGAATAAAATTTAACAGTCGCATAGCAACGCTAAATTTGCACCAATAAAGACAAAGAGGGGCAGGGGGCGGAATCCGGACCCCACTTCTAAGTTTAAATAACTAGCCTTATCAGTAAAAAGATCTGACGGGATCGGTGAAAATGAATATCTTAGAAAGATATAGGGTCCAAATATGTATTTTAAGTTCTCTCAGTGACGAATCCAGATAGGAGACACGAGGGATCCGCGCCGCCTTGATGGAATATGCTCAATTTTTGCATTATTTCAACAATTTATCTATATTAAAGCTTCGATTTTTTTTATGAAACAAATCTAATATATCTAGATATATTAACAGTTGAATACCAGTTCTAAAGAGAAAACACCATTGTGGACCCCAAAAATTGTGATTAGGGGTTATTAGCCTTAAAATTAAAAAGTCTGACAAAATGTGCTCATTTCGAGATAGAAGGATATAGGTAAAAAAGATGTATTTTGAAGTCCATAGCAGCGTTCTTTTACCTGGTACCGGTCCGACTTATCTATAATACCGGATGTTTGATAATAATATTAGAAAAAACTATATATTTTATATGATAAATTTAAATTAACATAGATTTACATTGGAAGACATTTTATTGCACTTTGGGAAGTCCCAAACCAATGTTTGAAATTCATAATTTCTCGGATTCCGGAATTATAGCACTCCGGAAAATCAACGCTCCTGAACTCATACTTTTCAAATCTCGGGAGTTCTATATCTTATCCAGCAGCGTTTCCTCAATTGCTCTGAAAGCATCTGACTGGCAGGAACATTATAAATCGATGGTCCCTAGTCCACGTGAACCATGGTCTTCCATATTTGATGTTGACAGCTGAGGAAGTCACTCCGGAATCCTCACCTCTCGACTTTCCAGAATTCCGAATTATCCACATTCCTGAATTCCAGGAACAGAGCAGAGCTGAAACGGGTCACTGGGTCAAGCTTTGGACGGGGTCCCTCGGTCACCGGATATATGCTTGGGACCCGGTGACTCAATTTCGACTCGGTGACGTAGAATAGACGGCAGGGTTTTAATTCTTTTCTTCCTGCTGCGTTTAAAAAGTTTTTTAGGAGGTGTCCGAGACAGGAGTTTTACCACCACAACACGAAACATTCGAAGCGGATAAGTTCCTAACAATAGTAATAAGTAGGGACAGTAGAATTTTGCGACTCGCGAAAAATTTAAACATTCCAGAAATCGCACTGAGCAGATAGATGGCACTAAACACTTTGTGAAAATATTATTTTTAACTCACGAAATTGAGACATTTTGCTCCCATGCACGAATTCTGAACTCTGCTCAAGAAATTTTACAATTTTTATTAATTGATTCACGATAATAATACTTATATTCTGCTCGCGTAGCAATTGAAAAAAATACATAATTCGTCTTCAAAACTCTATCGGACTCTTGTAACACAGAGAATGTTATAATGTAATATATTACTGAATCCTGCATAGATGGCTGGCTGAAAATTACCGAACGTGATTTGCCATGTAGCGGGGAAAACACGAACTACATAATCACAAAGGCATTCATAGTGTGAGTTAGGTGGAATTCGCGCAAGATTTCTGTCTAATGTTTTATAACATTATTGCAAAAAATATTTATCCTTTTAGCTACTGAAGAAAATGACCCGTTTACTCACGACATTTTACCTTGAACTTACGATTTTCGTATTATTTTCACTCACGAAATTTAAACATCTTTATTCACAAAATTCTACTGTCTCTCGTAATAAGAAATGGAAATAGTCTCATATCTGCGGAATGAACCAAAATAACCCCAAAGGTGTGCAAAGAACTGCCTACTAAGGTAGTCGTGTGGTCCGAGACGTTAGTCGGTACTCGATCATGGCGTTGCAGGATCACAAAATCAGTCTGGTCGTTTGGTCAAGACCGGATCAAATAGGTCACCGGGTCAGGTTTCGAACCGGTCATCTATGTCCGGGTTAAGCCGGGTCACCCATGTAAGGGTTAAGCCAGGTCACAAAACGTAACCCAGTTTCAGCTCTACTGAGAGCACTACAATGAAATAAATACAAAATTTACTTGTTTCAGACCCTATCAAATGAAATAATTATATCGACGCTTTTATGAAATTCGGGACTTTTAATATTTTTCCTGGGACACAACTCGGGAAATTCGGGACGTATGGTCACCGTAGGTTTATAAAGACTACCACGTAACACCATATAAATACAATCATTATATTTATATGCAACTGGAGGTTGTTGATTGGTTCGAATTCCTAATGATAGGGTCTGTAGTACGACATTTTATACTAACAAGTAAGTAGCTGGATAGATAATATAGGCCTTCTTTCGAACAATCAATTGTTTCTTCTAAAATATTGCAATTATTTATATTTGGAAACTATAATTTGATCACTTCATGTTTCAAGTTTCCTGCTTGAAAAGACAAACACACTTACACAATCTATCTCGATTTAGATGGCTTCAAAAATGCGTTCCCTGTTTTAATCAAAGATCTTAAAACAGAAACCGCCCGTTTTACCAACGCAGATAAGAATTTAACAATCTGTTAAGTACATATTATAATGTCCCATTCAGAAAAATTACCGCTTCTTCACCGTATGTTAAAGCTAATGATCCGTAAACCTCTCGGCAACTTTAATCATCCGTTTCTTCTTGATTAAATATTTAACGGTGCAATAGTGATTTTCTTACACTGAAGTTGCAAGACAAAAGCGAGAAAAATACAGTATGCACATCATTATTTGATGAAAGAGTTAAACAATAGTGTGACACTGCATATTTATGTACATTCAAACGTCAAAAACATATTTTTAATAACAGAAATGACTAGAATATTATTAACACAAAACAAAAGTTCTTCCAAACTGAAAAAATAACTGTCTCAGAACTGCCATATAGCCTATTTTCCAACCAAGAACCTTTCTTTGCTTATGCAGCTCTCAGATGAAATGGTTAATGATTACTGATTCATAAAATCTTATCCAAGATCTTGAACAAACTAGAAGCCAAATCATAAAAAAAAAAAAATGTTTAAAACCACAGCCACCTACCTATCAGAGTATTCTGAGATAGATTTCATAGAAAATTACAATTAAAATAATTTTAGTTTAACTAGTATATCTAAACATAGTAATCCCCAGTACAACATATGAGATTAAAAGTTCTTTCTCTTCCTCATGGAAATAGTAAAAAGTGGAATTGAAGAACCTAAGCGATCTTTGTAGTTTGTACAGAATTTACTACGCGCGCTTCAGTTTCAACCGTGCTGTACTCTGGCCCGTACCCTTGCTGACGTCACAGAAGGCTCCGCCCACGACCCCACATTCTAGCTTCGTGAAGCCGAGATTGCGCTACTTTCTCAGTTTCTCTATATACGTACTTTGGTTTCACACGAAGAGAGCACTTGGTAGCTATTGAATATACTTTGGTTTCACACGTAACAAAACTGAAATCCGGTCGCACTAACCTTCTTTGAGTGCATTGGATGGATACTTAGCAGACCACCTAACTCCACACTTGTATGACAGAGTGCAATAAAAATCATAATGCGTTTTATTCTAAATTCCGTTGGCTTCGTCCAGTAGGGGAGGTATACAAGGGTGTGAATGGTAGATCCGCCTTGTATTATGTTATGTTGTGATTCAATTCGCTCGCTTGGGTACTGCCCGTGATTGGTTTCAGTTGGCCTACTATATCTTGACCCGAATATCCGAATCCCGGATCCGGATATCTGATATCTTGATCCGTTTGGCCACCCTACCAAGATGCCCAGAATACCAAGGACACTATAGTATTCAGTTTGATAGGTGATAGAGTGCCCCTCAGAGTATCAGGCGTTGAAGCACTGAAGAAATTCTCAAGGGTTGTAGCCGGGACATGAATTCGGGCTGCCCTATTCGTAGTCATATCGCCTCGGCTTCGGCTTGTATTACGAACGCCAGGCAAACACATTTATTACCAGAGGTCGATAAATAATTGTAGCAGTTTAGATAGCCTGCCTTATCTGCCGTATTCAGTTTTGATTAACTTCTAATCCGGAGATTTCAGAACGTCATGAATAGGAAGAACATTAATTCTAAAATCTTAATCAACTCATTATTACCATTTATGTAAAACAGCAATTTGCAAATTTAATATTTATGCTGGATAGTTTGCTTTACATGCATAACATTGTACAGGTAAAATTTCTTCACATCGAACGTCGTTATAACAAAATTTCGGTTAGAACGAGGTTTTTCGAAATCTCCGCTGAATTTTTGTTCTGCAATGCAATGTTCATTACAACGAATTTTCGTTCTAACGAAATAAAATCGCTGGTCCTGTAAAATTCGCTATAACTGGATTTTACCTTATACAGGTATTTAAAAAGTGATGGTCATAGGTTGAGCGGTCAATTGCTCTGATAGAAACAGGAAAAATAGCGTTCATTTGAAGAATAATGAAGAAACATGCGTAGTTTTGAGGCAAGAGGCACAAAAAAGTGGCAAAGGATCGTTATTTGTGATGTACTATCTCAACACATAATGTCCATTTACAAAATCATAATCAATATTCGGTCTGAGCCATAGATGTCTAAAGGTCATATATAAATTTAACAGAATCAAAATACAGTAGTACCCAATGCATGTATTTGGGCAAAGTTTATAATTGAAGAATGGAGCTCAGAGGAGATTTATGTTTGTTGATTGTATAATAATTATTGTCTACGAATCTTGCATGGGAAGCCCTTTTACGCCGCAGCCCATCAATCACAAACTTGGTTAAACACAATTCTGGGGTACCACTATGTCATCTGCTACGCCAACACATATTACCTCATCATTTGTCAACGTATTACTTTTTTTGTGAATTTGTCGTGTCACATTTGGGTACTCTAGCTCCGAAATAACCGTGTATACTGTATATAGAGTACTTTCATAATTAGAGAAACTCTGAGATAAGGTTCAAAATCTGAAGAAACATTTTCCAGAATGCAACAGAAAGACATGAATGACACTGTGTCGCCGCGACATATAAAACAAGTCGTCGTGTCGTAGAGACGCCGGCGGCAGAATGTCGTTCAACTTGCTCTAAGTACATGTATTATGGATCCATTTGTGCATAACGATAGCAGTAGTATTGCAATCGAAGCGGCTAGAGCTCGTCAATCGCAAAGGAGTCATCATCCACCATGATAACGCCACAGCAGATGCAGCTGTCATCACCCGTAAAAAAAAATATGAACTTTGCTTGGGAGGTTTTACCCCACCCGCTGTATTTTCCTAACTTGGCCCCACACAGACCACCACCTGTTTAGTTCTTTGCAGAACTTCTTAGCACGTAATATCTTTGGTGATGTGGAGGCTATGAAAACTGTCGTACAACAGTACTTCGACTGCAAACCTCAGGAGTTTTATCGGCGTGGAATTTATCTCTGGAAAGATGGCAAGAGGTCATCGATTGTGATAGTGATTATGCACAATCCTTGGTGAGTTCCATTTTGTGTTGTCCGCTCTTCTCCATGCACAGAACTTTTGAACGTATCCAATACATAGCCTTATTTATTTTCATATAATCATATGTTCAAGACGGCACTGACATCTTCATAACACGTATCATCAGCAAATTTATAACATTTAACTTTTTGTTAAATTCGCGAATCTGAAAACAAAATAAGTTTTCTGTTTATAGTCTAGTTCCCAATTTTTTACAGAAACTGTATCCTTCAGCGGACAGCAATCTGCTTTTGATTATGAGGAAATTACACCGCCATAATAATTTCGTTAGGCTCCAAACCATTATTTCATGTCTTATTTTTATTTCTTTTAATTTTTCCAGGTAATTTTACACATCATATTGAGGATACTTTTTAGGTGATCCAATTATGAATTGTAATCATGACTATCGGTTCTTCGAGGGTTCTGCAAGTGAATGTCGGAATTGAAATAAAGTTTCTAATTTCTAACATGCATTCCTTTGGTGAATTAGACGAGATGGATCTACAGTCCATTGATATAAATCAGATAATAGTAGTAAGTAATAATACTGATGAGTAGTCTATCCGAAGGCAAGTAGATATAGAGCTCTGCATTTTATTAAAAGTCGACCAATCAATTAACATTTTGCAATATTGAAGTATTGTAGTTTTAAAAATCGTAAATTGATGTAGGTCTATCGTATATCGATGTCAAAGGAGGATTTTTTGATAAATCAATATTCAATTTCCAACGTTTTTCAATGTGAACGTTAGTAGATTTCCAACGATTCATCGTCATGAATTATATTGGATTTCAATAAATTTTTAATGTGCAGTATACTCGATTTTACTTCATATTCGAGAGGCCCTGGGTTCGATAGCAGCGGCCGACTATCCTGACTGAGGTTATCCCAAGGCTTTTCATCAGTCACATCTTGTAAACGCTGGGATTGTACCTCTAACTTAGGCCCTGGCCAACTCATTCCCCTCGTCCTTTACCCCCTATCCTGGCCTGAGTCATAGATGTCCAAAGACCATGAATAAGTTCATATCAAACTCGTTTTCACGATAATTTGATACGAAAGGGATGCAATGTTTGACATTTCTGTATTCAGTATATCCATCGCGCTTCGATTCACCAGCGATATCGAAATTCGGAAATAGCACAGCTTCAGTCAAAAGTCCCTGGACAATAATGGCCTTCCATGGCAATAAGTCAATATTTTCTCAAATACAATTAAATTTTCAGCTTTAGGAAATGGTGTAGGAATATCAGATAGAAAAAACTATAGATTTCATCACAACAACTGATAAGAGTAACAAGGATTAACAATAATTTCACATTTGTCTTATCTAAGTTTTAAACATTGATGTCAATTGTCCTATCAGACTGCACAGAGTATTAATAATAATTGTTATATTGAAGCATATCGAAAGTAAAAAGTATTATTTAAAAGAAAGAAAAACCTGTCAAACGTCAGTTTAAAAGAATTTTCAATGACTTTATCAACGATATTTTTGTTAGATAATATGAAGTCCTTCAATTCTGTACTGAAGATTATTGAATCTTAAGATTAAAGTGCAATTGTCAACAACAGTATTGAAGGGTGGATCCGTGTCTCAGAAAATTCTGGGTTTACTGTCGCAATTGTACTTTTACAATGATTCATGATCTTTGAAATCGCGTTCGCATAACATATTTAGCAGCTTGTTTGTAAAATTATGAAATATTAGAATTGTACTTTCCTATGCAAAGGGGAAAAGGTATATTGATTTCGAAGTATGATAAAGAAAAGCATCAAGGTTACCACCAGATGAAAGGAGAAAAGCTATCATTACACACAGGAAAATAGTTTAGCAGGAAAGGGGAAGGAGGCTAGCCAAGCAGATTAAACAGTATTCTCCTGATTCTTAGCATCGTGACGTGGCGAGATATTTTTCTCTTCTTCCTGAAAGCACTTAACATCATCATTGTGAATGACACTCGTGAGCATAGTTCGCTGATAGAAGACTCAAGCATTCCCATGTATAAACTACACTTATGTCACTCTCGTGATTCTGAGTTCTTTACCCTTTCTGTGATTGAAATACCGGTATTTCTCTCTCTGTTTTTTTTAAACTACTCCCCCATATTTTCGAAACAAATTATCTAGTCTCTACAATTTCCACAAAAAAGAAGTAATACAAAGTAGGCTGTGAAACAAAGCTTTTGCATGACGAACTTTGCAGATGATCTGAAGCCGAAACGAGGCGATTCTCCTTAAAACCACGTTCTCTGGAACGCTTATGAAGGTGCCCCGCTAGAGCGCAGTACGAAAACCATGCTAAAGATTGCGTTCTTCTTCTTTCTTAGAAGTGTCTAAAGGACATGGACGTCGCTAAAGGGGGGCCCAGGTCCCCTCAAAATCTCTTGGTCCCTTCACTGCCCCAACTCTGACTAGACAACTCTGACTAGAGTTAGCCCCAACTCTGACTAGACAATAGATTTTTTAAAAGAAGGTAGGGCATTGGTAGTGCTGTTACAAATACCTTGTAATTGTCGACATTTGGTTTCCATATGTTTGAAAATTATAACCTTATTTTGAAGTACGAGTTACTGCAATATTTCCAAGTAAATTTACAAAATTAAGTAAAAAGTAGACCTTTTCTGCTCAACGCGGAAATAAATTCAACAATACGAAATTATCCAAATCAATAAATAAGAAAAAGTAATCTGTTGTAAAACGAGGAGTACCAAAGCAATTCCGCGCATTTTGAGACTTTAATTAGTAGTTTGCTTTTAGAAGTAAAGCAAACGTGAGTTGATGTTTAGTTTCAGTAATTGAGTTTTGCTCGAAGGTGATGCGATTGTATGCAACGTGAATGGCCAGTTCCTCAAAACAATTTGATCCGTAGTTCCAAATCAAATGCGAATTAATACCAGAATACACGATTTTACTGTTGCACCAACCGATGTCAGCGATGTTTCGTTAGCCCCATGAAACTACCGGATGAAAACTTGATGATGGAGTTAATATGGCTAACAAATTTCGCCGTAAAACCGCTTCCGATTAGAACCCTACAAATATTTTCAATTATTTATTAGTAACACTGGGCAGGTAAGCTTAGATTAGGTTAGATTTGGCTCGGGCAACAATGCGTTTGATTAATTAGACTGTAGGTACAGATGTAGAAAGTGAAATGCGATTCAGTGTTCCTCAGTTGAACTTTCCGCATAGAGGCATAGTAAAATCTGAGTACGAGAATATATATCTGTATTTTTTGTGTGCTCATTGAGGAATAAAATATTTTTGAATAGACAGCATTTATAACAGCGACATACAAGTCCCAGAGTTTGTTTCAACTAGCATTTTAAAATAAAGTCTAAAATCGTTTGGACGTAAGGTTATAAATAACCTATTTTAACAGGCTGAGGCGTGGTCGTGGTTAAAAATTCCTTTATATTTCTGCTCCAGAGAGGTTAATTGCAGAGAATGCTTATAAAAAGTAACTGCCACTTGCTCAAAGGAGATGATCGAATTTTTCAACGAGTACTTCACAGCTACAAGATTTTTTTAGTACCCGGATAATCAAAAGCGGCGCCAGTCTAGAATCACGTCTAGACACATAGAATAGTTATTAGACTTTTCAATTCAGTTAGAACTAAATGATAACTGCTTAGAAACCACGCTCAAAACACCTGGGAGTAAACCATTAAGGAAAAAAATTGGATCTGGTGCTGAGGTCTGAGGTCGTTAAACTTCGTTATAGTGCAGAAAGGAAAAACAGTCTGAATCGTTAATAGCTTTTATAAAAAATTTATCTCTACTGCAATGGATTTAAGAGGCTATTGTTAGGCTTTAAAAGTTCAGTTTTCCTCTAATCTATACCCAACTCAGAATCATTAATATTGAGGGGTTTCTGACCAAAAGAAAGAGAATTTACTGAATATATTCAAGAGACTCTCTATTGCAGACTCTATTTCTCTAATGGATTTGGTTTCTTTAAGTGTTGTCACATTCACACCACTCACTCGTTCATACAAATATGAACCCCTGGCTCTTGAGTAATACTCTATAACTTATCCTCTAAATAGACCAATTTCCTCTTAGCTTAAAATCCAGTTATTCATGGCTATAACTACTTCTTATCTAGGGTCGCCGCTTCATAGAGCAGGCCTAAAATGTAGAAGAGGTCACTAGAAAAGGAAACAGTAGATAGATCTTATAATTAGTCAGAATCATTTGTCTCTTACTCATAAAAAAGATTCATTGACCCTTCTAACTACAGTTCATTTTACTAACTACTCTTAGATATTAGGAAACAAAAAATGAACAATTCTTATCACACTAGTAGACTACTGGTCATTAAGATAAAGTGAAAAAAAAACTTATCTTACTATGTTAATTCCTTAATTTCTCTATTGAAAGATTTCATAAAAGAGGATAGTCTTAATTTCTAGAAAAAATCAAAAAAATAAAAGCAATCTTCCTTCACACAAGAATTAGTTCTCTCTCATACATTTTTCACTCCTCAGACACCCCTTAATATTACTTGTGTATGGGTTGAAATCTCTATCGGCGACTTAGGCTCGTTTTAGGAGATTGAAAAGCAAGCAACTACGATTTTCTTGGTAAAGAAAAAACTTATTACTCTCTTTTCACAATCTGACAGTTCCAATTGGAGGGCCTCAAAAACTCCTGTCCTGTATTTAGAACAGTGCACCCAAGATTACAGTGACAAGGGTGGAAATGCAAAAGAATGAAATAGAGAATAATTTTTGTTTACCCATTCGCTTATATCAGTGTTTCCCAACCTGGGGTCCGCGACAAGCATGTAAGGGGGCCGCGATAGTTTGCTGTGTAACGGAAATTTGGTTCCAAATATTTACATCATTTTTTGCATGAAGGGCTAAGTGGTCCGTGTCTTCGGAGCCGTTGGTGATGTATGCATAGTATTTTGGGGGTCGTTGGCCTCACATATGGGGGTCACAACCTCCCACCCCACCCCGGAATGTTTTCGGCCCGGCTTTTGGCCGTGAGCGTTTTTAAGGGTCCTACCCATGGGGGATTGCCCCCCCAAATGTTTTCGGCCCGGAGTTTGGTCGCGAACATTTTGTGGGGCTCCCCCTCCCCGAATTTTTGTGGGGCCGGCTACTTCCGATTTTTTGTGGGGGTTCCCACAATTTTTGTGGAGCAAAATAAAATTTAATAGAAAAAAGACAGAAAAGAAAAAAGCCCCCCGCAGATATCCATCCCCATTACCCCCCCTCCAGGACTGGGGTCGGCGGCCTTCTGGGTGCTGTGTGCTCTGATCCGCGTCCCCGGGGATGCGCCTATTTTTATTTTTCCTTCTTTAGCCTAATATATAAACTAAATTGTTTTTCTGTTTGTGATAGTATTTTTCTGTGCGCGAGCGGACTATTTTTCGAACATGGCGAAAAAGCTCGAACTTTCTGACTTCACTAGGTCCGACCTAGAGAAGCAGGAAGCGGATTACTTAAACCCGAAATCAGATAGTCAAACGTTGGCTAATAATCCGTTCTACCTGAGACATCAGGAAAAGATAAAGAAGAAATAAATAAATACTTCAACACCGAGATCCAACAAGGAAAACAAAGCATCGTAGAAGAAGTAAACGCAGAATGGGAAAAGATGCAGACGGAAAGAGATGGCACTCCAAAATCTCTACGAGGTGTTAGGAAAGGGCCACATGACCGGGCAACAGAACAAGTAACATCTAGACCAGGTACGCGAGCACTGATTCCTGAAGACTCAACCATAAGGAAGAGAACTCCAGAACAAGAGGAAGAGATTGCCAAGCGGAAAAGAGAAGAAAAAGAAATTGAAGACCTCAGAATCCACCAAGCATTCTTGGAAGGAAGGATAATGGAGTTGGAGAAAACCCAAGCAAAGTTGGAAAAGGAAAATGAGCGGCTCAGAAATTGCGAGATCAAGCTAGCACAGATACAAACCAAATTGGAATAAAGGGAAATCGAACTCGACAAACAGGAAAGGAACATAAGCCAACTGAAACATGAAGCTATTCAAGGTAGTCTTAGAATCAAGGAATTGGAAATAACTAACGAACAGATTGAGAGGAGCAAGGAAGAAATAGAAGGGAAGATGCGTGAACTTCAGGAAGATATTAAAAAGCTTTGTACAGAAAATGGGACACTAAAAGCAACAAAGGGTCAAAGTGGAACCACGGCTCCGGTGGTGAGTTTCGCGGGCATGCTCAAAAAAGATACAGCTAAGATCCCAGAGAAGACACGCCTAATAGAGTCTAACAAGAGGAATTCAAAACCAACGATTGTGATAAAGCCGAAAGAGGGAGAAAGCCTCAAGGACACTAGGATGAGGCTAACCAAAATCGTAACAAGACAAGATCGCATAAATTTTCAAATTATACAGGCAAGGACAGCGCTCATCCTGCAAATGGCAACAGTGCAGGATGAAGAGAAAATAAGAAAACATCCAGGGATGTCCCAAAATTTCGACTTCACGAATAAAAGTAACAAACGTAACCCTTTAATGATTATGCACAATGTACCAGCGGAATTCAAGGAAGTAGAGGCAATTGAAGAATTGATAGAGAGAACATCACGGAAGAACAAAAACAACTGATAAGACAAAGGTTTAAGACAGGCCCAAAGAATCAGGACAGATACCATCTGGTCTTGGAAGTGCCAAAACAGGTACGGGAGATCATTCTGAGGAACCCACGTGTTTACATAGGATATGAGGCCACTAACGTAAAAGACTTCCTGGTCGTCACGACATGCCTGAACTGTCACGAGTATGGCCACATTGCGGCTCATTGTCGGAATGATGCTAGGTGTGGCAGCTGTGGAGAGAAAGGACATAAGAAGATAGACTGCAAAGACAAGTAAAAGATAATCTACATTCCTTGTAATTCAAGGAAAAAGTTGTGTGGGGCTAAAAATCAAATCGAATGCCCACAATATAAGCTGGAGTTGCAGCGCATCATAGATCGATTCGATTATGGCCTGTAACCCTGATAGATCTCAGACAGCATCACCAATGTCACGAAAGAAAGAAAAACATGCAGGAAAAAACGAAGCCTCGAGAAGCTTTTAAAATTTAACAACAACAAAAAATTACAAAAAATAAATAATTGGATGACTGAGGACAATACTAAACTTAGCGAAAATTTCCTTGAAATCAAGAATGGACATACACAGGGTGTATAGACATGAATTTAGAAAACCAAGTAATACTTCATTATATAAATCCCAACTTAACCACTTTTCCAAGAGGTTTTGCTTAGACGGTGGCCTTATCACACGATGGATATAATTTGGAGAACCTTGAATACTACAAGATCGATATGGAGGAAAACAAATATCTAGAAATTTATCTGTCTAGAAATAGATATAACTGCAAGTTCATAAACGTCAAGTCGTCCAGAGAAACATTCCTAGAAGAATTGGAACTGACAATGAACTTATTTTCGGCAATGAAACACGAAAAGAAAATAGAAATTATCATACCAGCTATAGGGATGGGACTCTGGAGGGCGGAGCCCGGGGATGTGCTACAGCACCTGAAGAAGTGGGAACACAATATGGAAAGTGTTGGTCTAGTTATGATAATACAGGGCCAGTATCTTTACGAAAATGTCATAAGAACATGGAATACACTAAGTGCTACGGAGGCGGAAACGGACAAAGAAATGGAGATGCAGGAGACTGAGCTGGAGAAGAACGACAGGGACCAAACAGAGAACAAGAGCCAACCTACACAAAAGAAGGAGGACGACGGAAAGAGGAAGAAAAAAGGATGGAAGGCATGGATACCGAGGTTGTATAAGAAAAAGCAAACAAAAACAGGAGCTCTGAATCGACCTCGCAAGACATGGAAGAAGAGGAGGAGGTAGCGGAGGGAAGTGAGGCTAGAAGGACGAGTTTAAACCCAAACGAATTTTATGAAGATCTAAACAAGCGCTACATCCTGTCGAGACTTGAGGAGCTGTTACTACTGACAGCAGCTCTTAGGATCATTGTAAGAAATATCCACCCAAATGGAAGAACAATAACTTTTCCGATAATTGAAGAAGTTGACAGGATTAACCTACGTTCCATTGGAATAACAACGGACCCACAGTACCTATTGCACCTGGTAGACAAAGTGTTTGAAAGAAGAGATGAGCCTTTTCACCTTAGTAACGTCTACAGACAGTTCGTTATGGCGTATGGACGTGCAGTATTTGTGCCAACGGAGATATTTCCAGTATGCTACGTTCACCTAAGACAACCCTAAATGTTCCAGTCTGTCCAAGTTAACTTGGACAGATCACGCCTAGCAACCCATGAACTTA
>JAGDQP010049202.1:0-14556 GCA_022664845.1 Lepisma saccharinum | reverse complement strand
ACGTTAAATAACGAAATTCATCATCATCATCATCAAGTATAATCGATGTGATATATTCAATCATGGATTGGCAATACCAGAAACACACACACACAAAAAAATATATATATATTTGAAAAATGAAAGTGTTTGTGTAGATTTATATGCTGTCTTCTCCATTATTGTATTTGTAAGGCCCGTCAATTAGGAAGGAGGGCAAGGAGGGTCAGTTAACCACCCTAGAACTTTTATTTCGAACTTTTTTTTTTTTCACATTTCACACCAAAAGATAAAGAACGTTAGATGTGGCACGCAATGCGAATAAGCAGTTTCGATTTACTCATAAACCAGTAAATACAATAAAGGTAGTTTTATTCCTAACAATCGTATATGCATAGAAAAATATTTAGTAACTAAAATATACTTGAATTGAAAAAATAACGTGACAAGCCTATGTAACACTCTGTTTGTGAATTTTTGCTTTAGTCTGTAGCTCAGGATTTGTAATAACCTTGGCTCATATATTCAAAATACCCTAAAATAAACATATTTATATTAAATATAACTTTTAAGTTGGTAAGATATTCTTCACCTTAAGTAGAAAGCTTGGAACCGAGCCGTCGTAGGTCAGTGGTAGAGTGTTGAGGTAGCATCCTGGAGTTCATGGGATCGATCCCAGCGGCCGACTATCCTGACTGAAGTTTTTCCAGGGTTTACCTCAGTCACACAGGCAAATGCTAGGATGGCACCTTCAACATAGGCCCTGGCCGACACCTTCCCGAATCCTTTCCCCATCCCTATCTTGTGTTGAGCCATAGATGCCTAGAGACCATAAATAGAATTCAATTCAGAAAAGCTTGGACAGCCACTTGGGCATTCTGTCACTGACACTTTACTTTGCCATACTTAAGCCCTTCAATTTCAGGTTGTTCCCATGCTCAGATTTTGTCCGATTTTGAATATGTTATTCAGTATACTGAACTTACCTCAAACTGGTTGAAATCACTTCTGTTGCAATTTGCTTTAGGTTTAACCCCTGACCTTGCTATATTATTTCTACTACCATATTTAGTACAATAGCCAAGAACATATACTTTTAGGCGTATATATATACTAATTATTACAGTACATACATGACCTATGGCTTAATGGAAAGCTAAAACCAAAGCAAACGTCTTATCTCATGAAAGAAATTGTTGTAACTACCACCAGAAACGAGATAAGTGCACGTAAATGCCACAAACGTACTATTTTCGTAGAACTTTTGAATATAGATGGAGGTGTAACTTTGGTTGTTTATAAGATAATGAAAGTTCTTATCTCGTTTGAAAGGAAATTTTATTAAGATAAAATGAATTAATGGGCGGTAACAACAAGGAAATTTTATTGTTAAAAGCATTTGTAGTAGGTGTTATCACGCTATGTGCAACGTAGAGAGACACAGGACTAAAAATGTTATGTAATGTTACGTACAGCAGCCATATTGGCATGGCCACCATTTTGAAGGTGTTCCCATTCTCAGATTTTGCCCAATTTTGTATATGTTATTCAGCACTTTGAACCTATCTAAAAACCGTTTCAATCACTTCTGTTGCAATTTGTTTCACTCTAAACCTTATGTTACCCCTACTATTCATATCCTCAATTACAAGAGTATCGTAGATATTTTTCATACGCATAAAACATACAATTGATTATAATCTGCTCATACGAGCAGTGAAGTTTGAACAACTTAATGTTCCAAGGCTAAACTCAGTCTACGTCTGAGTTGTCTAGGTAACTAACACACTTAATTTTAAATTCTAAAGGCCGCATTACACGTAGCAACTTGTTCATGAACTTCCTGATGTTAACTTGTTGATGAGCAAGTTGAGGGAAAGTTGTTCGTATTATAGGCCTAAGTTAACACCAACTCGTTGCTGTCAACGTCCTGCTGGAAATCAAATCGGTTGGATATTTTAAACCTGCTCATGAGCAAGATGACGCGTGTAATAGCATTAGCAACTTGTTCAAGGCATTTTACCCTTCTGCGCATGCGTAACTACATTGTTTGCTATGTGAATCTATTATCTAATTTTAACCTTCTGCGCATGCGGAACTACATTTTGTGCTCTGTGAATCTATTAATTATCAGTATCACAACAGGTTGTAAAGTTGACAAATTATCGCTTTCAACCATGAATGACTTGCGCTGTTACACGCAAAATTTTTTAGCTGAAATTATTGAATTACATCGAAATCATCCTTGTCTGTGGCGGATACACAGACTGTGAATATCCATGTATCTCTCAAGACCACATAGGAAACTGAGGAACAGATGCCACGTAGAAGTTAACATCAGGAAGTTCATGAACAAGTTGTTACGTGTAATAGCTTGCTCATCAACAAGTTAACATCAAAAAGTTTATAAACAAGTTGCTGCGTGTAATATGGCCTTAAGGCATAATTATATACAATTTTCATATGTTTGTTAAATTTAACACGGCATATTTAATTGCATTGTGAAATTTCCTTCTTTGCATGTGAAATATATCTATATTAGGATTTTGATTAGCTATAATATTACAGGTTGCGCATATTGTCCATGTAGATGACTTGCAAAGTACACCTGTTTTATGTTTTTTTTTTTTTTTTGTAGCAAAATATTTTAGAGTTTCCCAAACGAGTTTAAGCAGTAGGGATGCATAAGCCTGTTTTACTAAATAATGAAGTATCATTGATATGCGTATTTAATATTTTATATAGGAATAGCATAGCATATCATTTATTTGCCTTCTCTGTTGGAGGCTAATAAGGCCATAATTTGTCAGCAACGATTGATAAGTATCAAAACGAGGGTAAAATTTCGTCTGTCTAAAAGCTAGGACCCGAAGGAATTTGGCTTGTACGACTTCAATCTTACCTTTATGTGTTTCTAAACTAGGTGTCCATATTAAAAAGCCATATTCTAATT
Source organism: Lepisma saccharinum (assembly GCA_022664845.1). Classification (NCBI taxonomy): domain Eukaryota; kingdom Metazoa; phylum Arthropoda; class Insecta; order Zygentoma; family Lepismatidae; genus Lepisma; species Lepisma saccharinum. The sequence goes on along the minus strand of JAGDQP010049202.1, from coordinate 11,624 downwards.
TGGATCGGACGTATACATTATAAAACATGACAAATGAACTGGTGTTCAGAAGCTTCTTCGTTAGGCGTAAAATATAAGATAGGTTTCTGTGAGCTTGATTAATCCTGTAATCTAGATGTTTTGTAAATGTTAGTTGTGAATCATAAATAATTCCTACTATGCTCACTCTACTGATCGTTTCATTCTCAATCTTATATTGGTATGTGTGCTGCGTTTTTTCATTTTGTGTATGTTACAACCGAACATTTCTTGATATTGTGCGATAGATTATTGTTTACACGCCAATACACTAGGTTATTAATGTCTTCTTGCAGTTCTTCACAATCATTAATAGAACATATTGATCTAAATATTTTAAATAATCCGCGAATTTGTTTGACTTTGACAAGCTTTCAGGCTGGCCATTTATGTGTAGAAGAAAGAGAAGTGGACCCACGTTAGAGCCTTGAGGCACTCCTGACGTTACATTGAAACTATTACTGATATAACCGTTATATGTAGCATAGTGTTTTATGTTTATTAATTAGGATTTCAATAGGTTCAGGACAGGCTTCGTTACATTCATACGATAAAACTTGTTTAACAGAATATCGTGATTTACGGTATCAAATGCTTTTTCAAAGTCTGTGTATATAATATTTACTTGCCCATCCACGTCACGTTTTAAACAATTAAATCAGTGACTGTTACAAGATTGGAAATTGTAGACCTATTCGACAAAAAACCATGTTGATATTTTGAAATTACTGGTTGAATATGGGTAAGCAATCGTTTATATGTTATGTGCTCGTATATCTTTGCCGGCGAATTGCAATAGGTCTAAAACTATCAATTTGTTTCACACAAGTTTCCTTTAATGTTGGAAAAATAGTTGCAACTTTTCCTTTATCTGGAAAGATTACTGTAGATACAGACAAATTTATGAATTTATGTAGAGGATGTTTTAGTATTTCACCACACCCTACGGCAGTATAATGTTAGGTCCAACAAAGCTTCTTGGTTTCAAATGTTTAATGACATTTTCAATGTCTTTAAGACTGATCGAGTTCAGGTGAAACATGTCTAACATTTCATTGATTGATGCTCTGTCTAGCTTGTTATAATTAAAGTTAATTTTGATCGCTTATAAACTGATTGGGAAAATGGGCAAACACATTTGCAACATTTTGACATTCATTCAAGATTTGCTTCCCGTATTTTAATGCACTTTCTGCTGATCTTCGTGCCCTCTTTCTAACAAAATTCCATATCTGAGTCGGGTTAATCACTTTCCTCAGATTCCCTGATAAAAGTTGTAAATTCTGAGGCTATTTCCTTCTTTATCGATGATCTTAGTTTAACAAACATTTTAAGATATTTATTTGTGTTCCCTATTTCCTTTTTTCATTTACGATAGTGTAAAAAAAAAAAAGGTTTTATACTTATGATAATAGACGGAGTGAACCAACAAGGATAGTTATTTGCCTTTCTATCTTTGCAGAGAACGTGTTTTGCAAATATTTCATTTATAATTTCATTGAAGTTGTTCGGAGCTGCATTAACGTTTTTATGTTGGTTTAGAATATCCCAGTTAATGATATATGACTTCAAAATTTGCTTTAGCAAAGTGAAAAAAATGGCTGTATTTTTTTTGTCCGAGGGTTTCTTGTACGCGTGCACTGAATTTCGACAAGCAAAGTTGGATGATGCTTGTCTTCAGGAACTAATGGATTATTCTCTTATTCTCTTTGGTAACCGAAAGATGAGGAATATTTGTAAGAATGAAATCTAGTGTTCTGTTATTATGATTTCAAATGTCGTTGACATTTTCTATTTCGCGATATGACATAAAGTTATACATATCTTTGCATAATGTCGTAGATTGCATGAATTCAGTTTGTATACTAGTTATTTCAGGTATGTTGTAATCACCTAACTACGAGTAGAATGTGGCAGCCCTCTGAACAATTACTATAAATACACTGAAAGAAGTTATTATAAATTTCACATCTACAGTTTGGTGGGAAATATGTAACACACAAATAAAATTAATAAACTACCTATCATTACTTTAACAAGAACAGAATCAATTTCCAAATCATCACTACTCACTACAATTGTTGGTTGTTTCCGAATAGCAAGGATAACCCCTCCACTTGTACGTTTGTTACACTGTTGTGTTTTCGGTCACAGCGAAACACATTGTATCTGTCATCAAATATTTTCTTACCACGCAGTGATTTATTTGTCTCGCACTACTTTCTACTCATTTTGATTCACTTAGATTTCCGCTCCTTTGTTGCTGTACTTGGTGTTCATTTTGGTTAGTAGGCGATGGATACCACTTGTTGAAGCTATTATGCGAGTTGATTTCTTCTTTAGAATGTTGCCCCTGATTAGCAACCTGCCTTGTCACCAAATTGCTGTCTTTCTTGTTAGAAGTGATTTCAATTCCAGTATCTTCGAAATTATTTTGTGAGTTATTTTTCGACCTTGAGTTCATAAAAGTGCGATGAGGATATTCGAAGTCTTCAAGTATGTAAGACATTCCTTCAATGTAGAGTTTGTCGTAGCTCAACTTGGCCCGTAACCCTTCTAATTTCGCGCTTACTAAGTGTGTCTTCAGACAGCTAGGATGTTCCTCATACGTTGAGAAAAGTCTTCCGATATTGAAACAGATGTATTATTAGCCTTTGGTGTACTAGTCTGTCTTTTTTCTGAAAGTAAATTTCGGTGTTAACCCAACATCGTGAGCACAAGTGAAAGAAGAAGTAACGGACTGGGGTCAGTAAAGTCAGACTACGATGACACGTTACACTGACCCCTTAACCCTCTATTTGAACGTAATACAGCTCTCTGATAGGCCAGGATCCGTAAATGCATACCAAACTATGTCATTATTTCGTACAAGAATTGACAATTGATAGCACAACAATATGTCGCAATAAAGGGAAAGAACTTGCTCATACCAACAAATCTATAAAATGAGTTCGAGTTTTGCGAAAAGTGATTTAGTGAAGTTTACCTCAGAGGTACAGGTATATATAATTAACAGTAACAGTAGATCCATGTTATTTTAAAAGAAACGCACTCTAGGGTTTTAGCACCATGCATTAGTGCAAGAATTATGTCTAAAGTTTTAAAACATCATTGCTAACAATATTTACAATTTTCAGCTAATAGACAAATATACACTTGCAGTTAAGAAATTTAACCTTGCGCTCACGATTTTTTAACATTTCACTCAAAAAAAACCTTTATTCACAAGATTATACTCTCCCTAGTCATAATGCATAATTGTAACAAAAAAGCAACGATTCTAGAACAGATGATGCTTTATGATAAGGGATAAGGTAATCGTGTATAAAGAACGAAATCCAATATTTACAGAGGTTACATAGTCTCTGGTCTTCTTCCCCCCTCTCTCTCTCACACACTCATTCTAATTTTTCAATTGATTCTTTTACAGTTTGATGTATGACAGGTGACATGATTTCAATTTAGTTTATGTTTGAGATTGAAGGATGAGAGATGCTGAAATAACACAATGTAATTTATTAAATTACACATTTTTTTTAAAAAAATAAACCTTTCTAATTTCAATTTTTATTTAAAAAAAAAAACAACAACACATAAAACCGATTTAACAGTAAAGTTCAGAGGTCAGCCAATGGATTATAAAGTAAAATGGTATTGTGAACAGTATGTTCAAGCGAATTCCAGTGAAATAAATGTTGTATTCTAGAGTTGAGTACAGTTAATACTCAAATAATTAGTAGCTGAAGAAGTGGTCAACAACCCCCATTCGCTTGTGAGCCAACATAGTCTTGCAACAATTTACTTTGAAAAGCTCATAAAGTGCCCTGAAAATATCATTAATCGATAGAAGAACTCACTTAATTTCTCTATGAACATAAAGGTTATTTTACACGATAATTTTAATAACAATAATGTAGTGAAAATCCTTTTTCGAATTTCTTCGCAGATATGGATATCTCATATGAAAGCAGGAAGGTGAATTATGGAACACAAAAATAAAAATATTACATCACTATTTGCTCTTGAATTTAATTTTAAAACTTTTGGCAACTTCGGCTCAGGGCGGATGGATGATGATAGAATGACTGGTGGAATGAAGAAAGTGGGAGGAAACAGAAGAATCCCGAGAAAACCCATGCACAAGGTGTTTGTCCACCACAAAGACCACAGGACACGAGCAGAGTTTGAACCGACGAACCCAAGCACCAGTGGTGAGAGCTCTAATCGTTGAGCCACCGCGGCCCCACCATGTGCTCTTCTTCTTTGTCAATTAGGATCAGTTTACTTTTTTCTAGCCTCTCATTAGCCAGTTCGAGGAAACAAATTATCTGTATTAACTTTAACTAGTGCCCAATATAATGAAGGAAAAAGTCAGCATATATCTACGAAGAACTAGAAAGCTCCAAACATTCTTTTTCAACTATAATAAAAAATGAAGGTAAATTGTAACAATTAAAAAAGTATAAGGATTTTATTTGGGTTCTACGTCATGCAATTTATATATATATATATATATGAGCTCCTGCGTAGCCTAGTCGGTAGCGAGCTCGACTTCAGTGCGAGCGGTCCCGGGTTCGATTCCCGGTGGGGCTAAAAAAATTCGGTGTTGACCCAGCATCGTGAGGACAATTGGGGAGCTGCTGTGAATAAAATACAGTGGCGATCACAGTTAGAGCTTCGGCTCTCCTCTCCCAACCCGTCTGGTTAGCGTGGGAGCAGTAGACCAACTCCTCCCTTTGGGGAGAGGCCTCATCCACTAGTGGATGGAATATGGCTGTGATTTATTATTTATTATATATATATATATATATATATATATATATATATAAAATTACAATTGTTTTATCGACCTATCCGCTAATATTATGAATCAGATTTGTAATTTGCGATTGTTCTTGTTCAAATTTGATTTGATTTAGATGTTATGACGTTTGTTAATGTTTTGTTCGTGCTTTTTAATTCAATTGATTCATTTATAATTCTCCCTAAGAATCACTGTTTTTGTGTAGTATCTGTGCCTTCTGAAATAAAAAAGTTTTTCACATATATACTATGTTCTGCCACAGGTGATTTCTCCAATTTTGATAAAGGGTTCCTCCTGTTTGATCAATATCCACTTTCCTGCAATTTATTTTATATACCGGGGACGTTCTATAGTAAGTCGTCTTTGTCAGATCGTAGTTTGCCTTCGGTTTTCGCTGGTGGTCTAAAATATGGTTCTGATTCCAAACCTTTTCAGTACTGTCACTACTCCTTTGCTAATTCTGCTCACATACGGTTTTCCTTTCCTAGTGTTTACTCTCCGCTTCGTCTTTATGTAAACTATCCTGTTTCTGCTCAGTTCATTCTAGTGTTTTCTCAATCTGATCCTTTTGGTACCCATTTTTAGGTATGACAATTTTTGTCAAATGTTCTCTGTCAGACCTCTTGAAAGCTCGATGAATCAGACTTAGCAATAACAGATCGAAGAGAAAGAAAGAGAACTGTTCCCTATAAATGTTATTCTCCGAAGATCTCTTGCGTTCCTAGTCGTTGTCGGATCGTAGAGCCGCGAACTGTTGGTAATACACTGCTCGCCATTAAGAATGCAACACCAAGAAGGATACATCGAATTAATTCAAAATTTGCAGAATATACAAGGTGCCGCTAATACGAAAAATGTTGACCCTACAACAACGAATAGACGTCGGTAGGTGGAGACTCAATGGACTAATGTTTGTCTCTTTATTTCAGGTAATCTGAAAGATGTTGACACTACAACAACGATTCGACGTCGTATGGTGGAGACTCAATGAACTGCCATTTTCTGAAGTCCAAGAACGGTTTCGCTCACGTTACTATAGAGAAGCCCCAGCGCGAACAACCATTAGAGGTTTGATCAACAAGTTCCAGCGAACTGGGAGTGTTCGGGACGAAAAACGTTCTGGGCGGTCATCGGCGTCGCAGGAAACTGTGAAGACTATACGACAAGCGATCGAGCAGAATCCAAAAGCGTTGAAACTTCATCTCAGCCGGGGACACTACATCCCAAAGTCCACTGTGTGGCAACCTTTGCGCTTCGTACTGAAGAAAAAGGCTTAGCACATCCAGGTGCTCCATCATCTTGAATATGAGAACTATACGGCACACAGGGCCACATGCACAATTTAATTGAAGCACTCAACAATGAATTATTTTTGGCACAAATCCTGTTTAGTGATGAGGCTACCAGTCACACCTGTGGCCTCGTCAATCGGCACAACATCCGGGTAGGGAGCCAAGGACAACCAAACATTGTCATGGAATTAGAACGTAACATTCCGAAGGTGAAGTGTGGTTAGGCATTACTCAACAGCGCATTTACGGTCCATTCTTTTTTGCTGAAAAAACAATCACGGCAACAACGTACCTGGACATACTTCAGCAATTCCTTCAGCCCCAATCGTTTGCCGACAACATTCTGGATTCGGTGGTATTTGAATAAGACGACGCCCCACCGCACTTTGTGCACGTAATTACCTCAACGAAACGTTCCCAGGACGCTGGATTGGACGAGGCTCACCACGGTTCTGGGCAGCACGCTCGCCTGATCTAACGCCTTTGGACTTCTTTGTCTGGGGTCACATCAAGAGTCAGGTGTACGAGGTGAAGATTAGGGATTTGGCGCACCTGCGTGAACGCATTTCGACATCGGTGCGTACCCCAGCAATATTGCAGCTCGTGTTCAGGTGCACCGCGGAGAGATGGTAACTCTGCTTGGAGATGGAGGGCGGTAATGTCGAACTGCCGTGATTTCTTTGAGTTACGGTGTCTTCTTTGATATTATAAACACTTCATTTGAATTCAAGTGCTCCTTCCCAGAAATGGTTAGGGACTTCTCGAGCACCTTGTTTAGAGCATAAAAAGATAAACAATTGATTAGCACGACAGTTCCGTGACGTATCTGAGGCGCTGGGTATGCCATTTACCCCAGTAGCACACAAACGTATTTTGAACGTTGATTTTTTGTTTATTTTGTTAATTAACCGTTATTGGTTAAAAAAGTACATTTAATTTTAAGTTATATTTCAACAAAGATTTGATATTGTTGATAAGATGTTAATTCGACGTCGATTTAAATGTCATTTTCAACTATGGTATAGATTTTATTTCATGGGATTCTTTCTAATTTAATGGAATAAAATTTGTAATTAAAAGCTAATTGAATGCCATTAACTATTTTTGTGTCTCCTTTGCATGTTCAAAACACGTTGAATTTCAATCTATACTTCAATGAAAATTTGATTTCGTTGATAAGAAGTTTATGTGACGTGTTTTTAACTATTAATTGAACTGTGCCCTAGATCACGCCTCATATGTGTCTTTTCAAGTTAATTGAATAACAACTGTGCTTATATAATAAAATTATCTATCTTTCTCATGTTATTATTTACATGTTTAAAACAGATTGAATTTTAAACTATATTTCAACAAGCATTCAATTTCGTTAATAGGACGTTAATGTGAAGTGTTTTCAACTATGGCATAGATTTTGTATTATATGCGTCTTTCCAAGGCGAAATATTACTTACTGAGAAATTCACATTTAATTGTACAGCGATGGTCAAAGTCTTAAAGAAGAAAAAATGCCCATAACAAAGAAAGAAGGAAAGTATTATTTATTCTTATTCTTACACGACGGTGCAGCGACACGTCTGGATTTGTGACGACTACGTTCAAGACTGCCTTTCGCTAGAGATACCAGAAAAGAGTAGTGACTCTCAAGGTGACTTCGTGGTTGGGGGAATAACGTGTCAAGCACCAACGACGAGTACGGAAAGTTTCAGCTTCGAATCCCAAAGCAGACGGTTGGATAATTTACTTTTGGAAAATTAATACTAAATATCATGATTAAAGCAACGGACAAAATGTAGTTAAACGCATATATCATAGACAGCAACTATGTTCTGTGTTGACCAACTGAGTCCGTTTCTTGATTTCAATGTGTTTCTTCTCAACCATTATTCAACGTCGAATAAACCGTTGAACAGTCGGACATTTCGGTTCATTTACAACGTTTCGGTACTAATGTTTAATCTCCAAATGTTCAACGTATGCATGCTACTGGGGTAGAAACAGCAATCGGAGGCACGCCAGAGAGCCATAGAGGCAGACGACTGTTGGTGTGTGTATATGGTAGAAAGAGGTTTCGCCGTCGAATGAGGCAGTCTTGTCAGCAGGGAAGAATTGTAGCATGTTGCGAGTGCGATTTATCCTTTCACGACATTGGTGCCCGTATTGAACGGACTGCGTCCACAGTGCAGCGCATATAGACTCTAAAGTACTTCTTAACGATATACCGGATGCCAACGATCGCGCCATATCATGGGACTGACGGCTTGTGTGTATCACTCTGGCGGATTGATCATCCACATCCCGAACACTAGCGCACGCACTGGTGGATGTTGCAATGGTGGATGCTGTATGTTGTGCAGTGCAGCGCCAGTGTATCTACGAACAGTTCTACGTCGTCTAGCAAAGCGGAGTATATTTGTACGGCGCCTATTGCTGCGGCTTTCTCTGACTACTCAGCATACGCATGAACAACTTCAATGATGTCGTGAATGTAGCGCATGGAGAGCCGACTGGTAGATCATACTCAGACGAATCCCGCTTCTTTCTGCAGCATCATGATGGGAGCATTCACATCTGGCGGTACCGTGGCATTAGGCTAGGCGACACCTACAATTTTCATCCCAAGTCGGTCCGGTATCGGGTGTTATGGAGTGGGGTGGCATTGAATTCCATTCCTGTTCGTATTTCCTACGCATTGACGGTCATGCGACCAATCAGTGATACATTGACAATGTGTTGAATCCAGTTGTGGTCCCATTAGTGCAGACGTTGCCGAGGACCAAATTATAGTAGGACAACGAGCGTCCGCACGAGCACGTGATCTCCTAGCCTTCCTGGCTGGAGACGATGTTCCTCTGCTCGCCTTCGCTTGATCTCTCGGCAATTGAACATGTCTGATCCATGATTGCATAACGCGCCTCGCATTCTGCCGAAATCGCATGGCTTTCCATATCACAGGAGGAAATTCAAGGGCTCATCCTCTCTAGGTCTCGCCGTGTTAGATTTGTTATGAGTATCCAGGGTGGACTCACAGGCTACTGACCTTCGTCAGTTCCGTTCCGCTGTCGCCACTTTGTATGCATCGCACAGAGTGGTAAGTTTAATCGTTTGTCACGTGTACCTTAATGTATCTATCTGCCAAATTTGGGAAAGCTATCTCCTAGCCTTCTTGGTGTTTCGTTTTTAATGACAAGCAGTGTATATTACCTTAAATATGTTCTTCAGCTCCATACAAATAATATTTTTCAAAGATATCCAGCGATGCCAGATCAGTGGTAGAGATACTAATAAAATATATATTTAGCAGCCAGTACGGTTGCGAATCCTTGGTAATTGCCCATTAATTTGCTTGAGTGCCGAAGAACTAAACACAATTAACATACATAGAAGAACAAAGGTTCAGTCATCATCATCATCATATTCAGCAGTTTTCTATCCACTGCTGGATGAAGGCTCCTCCTTTTCTTTCCACATATCTCGGTCTGATGCTATCCTCATCCATGTAGCTCCTGAAAAACGCTGGATTTCATTTACCCATCTTGCATTTGGACGTCGTCTCGGTCGTCTTTCTTCTATAGGAATCCAATGTAGTACATTTGTAGTCCTTCTATGTGACCAGCCCCATCTCCACTTAATCTTCTTCGCAGTCTTGATTAGATCCTCTACCTTTGTTTATGTGCGAATCCATTAGTTTGTCTTCTTGTCCCTCGTGGTTATTCCGAGCATGCATCTTTCCATTGCTCTTTGTGTGACTCTTAATCTTTGAGTTGTTTGCGCATTCAATGTCCAAGTTTCACAGCCTTACATCATCACAAGTAAGACATATTGATTATAAACTTTACGCTTCAGACACATTTTTAGTTTGCATTTGAAAATAAAGTGTAGTCTTCCAAACGAACTCCACGCCATTTTACATCCTCTATTTACTTCATCAGTCAACTTTGCATTCGATGTTTTAAGCTGGCCTAGGTAAACATACTCATCAACTATGCCTATTGTCTCACCGTTAATCTTCACTTCCTTGTTTGCAGAATGTTGGTTGTACATTACTTTTGTTTTACTTAAGTTTATTTTAAGGCCTATTTTCGAACTCTCGTTACTCAGTTCTTTCATTCTGGTTTGTAGTTCTTCTGCACTTGAAGCAAACAGGACTATATCATCAGCGAACCGTAGGTGATGAAGATATTCGCCATTAATTTTAATTCCAACTTCATCCCAGTTTAAATTCTGGAACACTCTCTTCAGAACCGCAGAAAACAGTTTTGAAGAAATTGAATCTCCTTGCCTTCCAATCCATCCGTTAACGTTGTGGGACCTGTTAGTACTCAAGCAACTGCTTGGCGAACGAATATGGATGGGCTGCTCAACAACCCGCATTAGCAGATAGCGTGGTGAGTCAAATGTCTGCACCCCTCCTTTCTTTATATGTGATGGTACAATTAAGGGAACCGCTTCAGAGGCCCTTAAAAGGCTTTTGATTCGGTCTCCTTGGCAGCAGTACTTAAAAGTTCAGTATGGAAACATATATGCAATCTTTATCCATAAGAATGTAACGCCACTGTAAGTCACAGGAATACAAAATAAAGAAAACTGCAACTAAAGCTAACCAGAGGTTCTTTGGATTCATTTATGGTCTAGTTTTCGTGCTGTAAAGTGAATCAACTTAAGACATATCTCTAATCCAAAATGGTGACAGATCTTCATAAGCGATGTGTCCGGCCTCAGCCTTAGGTGCCTAAAGGCATAAATAAAATTCAGCAACTGGTGTGTTGTTGATACATGACAATGCAACAACTAGCAGAACACCTTCGAAGGTCGTGCCTTCTCCGTCCATCTTGATCACCAGAAGGTTGGATAATCTGCTTTTTATGTATTTTGACTACTTAAAGAGATATTTACAGTGTAGACGAAGAATGTTCAGGTTTCTTGAAGACGTTTAAGAAGTGACGTATTAAGTGAATATGCATGCAGATAAATATATTTAGAAAGGCTGGAACTGATTCATTGAACTTAATAAAGACCACATTGTAAGGCGTTGTAATTGTCAGTCTCATATCAGTGAATACAAAAGCTTAATATAGAGTTTTAAATTATTTTAAACACATGTTTTGGCTGTTTCAGACGTGCGCTGTACGCGGAGTTTGTTTGCTACTATGGACCGTTTTTATCTGTTTCGGGCATAGGTGTACATTTGTGTCCGACCTCACTCAACCTCAAACTGGCCATCCGACTTCATCCTCGACCTCACTCAACCTCGACTTCGACCTCACGATCCGTTTTCAACCTTGATCTCAATCAACCGCGATCTCGTGATGGAAATTCAACCTCGACCTCAAGATCGAACTTCAACCTTGACCTCAGGTCTTGAAGTAGATGTCGAAGCTCGGGGGGATTCAACACCTCTTGTTTCGGTCACTTCATTCTTGCGGTCTCAATTCTCATTCAAACCTCTACTTCCGCCAAAGAGATGATATTTTGTTTTCATGCCTGAAGGACAGAAAACATGCGCATAT